>VSTD030000425.1:0-16195 GCA_008808055.3 Sporobolus alterniflorus | reverse complement strand
CTTTTTGATGTGATTCCATTTTCTCCCCCTCCATCATACCATTTCAAAAACGCTTTCCAAAATCATTGAGAAAGTTTTCTTAGCTCTTTTTGGACCAACCTTTAGCTTGGCAATATACATGACTTGAGTTGTATCATTTCTCTTTACCCATGACCTCCACATATTTAGCCTTTAGAGGGTAGGATGAAAAGGGACATTCATTGAGTAAAGGTGAGGGACCACAAAAAGAGTGCCCGAGCGCCTAAAGTTGAGGAACCATAGTATCATATTCCCTCCGATTGATTTCAAAATGAGGCTAAGTAGGAGAAACACGGATGAAAGGTTCCACCTTTCAACCACCCAAGACGAGGTGAAAAATTCCATGAAAGCTCCATGAGGTAAGTAGGGACTGCATGGTATGGCTACATTGATTCATTTGGTAAGTTTGAACATTGGTCTACACTTTGTCGTCATCTCTTGCACTGCTTTAGGTTTGGCTTTGCTCGAGGACGAGTAAAAGTTTAACCTTTCTTCCCCGCCTACACTAGTAGTCGTCGGAGCTGTTACTATCTGGTTATACATATCGCATTCGTTACGAACGTGTCAATACCTTCCCAGCATGTTACTCTCTGAGAGTAGCAATGCATGAGCATTATTCAGTTGTTGGTTTCAGGAACATAGGTGCTAAATTGGAGCATTTCACGAAATTACAAGGAAATTTAGAATTCCACCAAAATAAATGTCACCACGGGGATGTACCTGACAGGAGGAGGTAGTGTGCAAAGGCCGCTGACCAGTGGGCCTAGGGGGTGGCCGGCCGACCAAATCCCCTGGTCGGTCGACCAGGTTTTATGTCAGTTCAGCCCGTGGCTTCATGCACACGTGTCTACATGAGAAGGGGAAGACCAAGGCGGTGGAGGCTGAACCACATGGTCGGCCGGCCACGTGGCTAGGCCGGCCGGCCACCACATGCTGAGTTACCGACTTAACCAAGTCAGTAACCCCTCCTTAGATCCCTATAAATACCCCTCTACCGGTGGAAACCAGAATACATACCACATTTTGGAGATTCCACTTGCAAAAATCTCATTCTTAGTGTATTAGCAAGGCGTTGCATTGCTAGGAGAGTGACGAGGCTCTGAGGACCGGAGGGCCTCCCAACCTGTTGGGAGCCCTCCTTATAGCTTGAGCATGGAAGCTCTGCCAGAATTCTTCAGGGTTCAACACGGTTTCTCGGCTCTAGTTTGCTCGAGTGCAGAAGCTTTGCCAAAATCCTACGAATTCCAACAGAGAGTCTCTGCTCGAGTACCTTGGGTGACGTAGGAGTCCTGGCCTGTCGGGATCACTCTGCTTCCATGCCTTGGATTTGGGTAATTTACCCATCATAGTAAGTTATCTAATCACTTCTCTTATGTTATCTGTGCATTTACATATCGTATGGTAGAATCGGATATTGTCTTGTTGTATATACGGTCACGTATGTGGGGGATCATCTATGCAGTGGGACCCAGTGTGGCGACTGTATAGACGCCCCCGGAGGCCTTTCCCCTGTGATGTACGGTAACGGAAGGTCCTAGACATAGCCATTGATGAGGTGTCGGGGCATTGTCTATGCACGAGGCGCCCTAGGTCATACGGATTGTTTGTGGTACCCATAGGAGTGACAGTTATGTTAGGGCTTCGTAATCCACCACGTAGCTGGACCGGTACGGTGGGTCCCTCCCTAACTGGCTTCACTATAGCCATTTGTGTCGATTCCTTGCTGTGCTATGGGTCGATCATGCGGCTTAAGTCTATCCTTCAAGACACTCCCAAAGTCTAGGGTACATATATGCATTTTGCACAATTACATATTAGTTGTCTCACTCTTTCCTAGATTAGGTGATCTCTTAGCTCATTCTTTAGAGTTGTGGTTCCTCCATGTGTGTGTCTGTTATCTTCCCATAAGGTAACCCCAACTAAGTCTAGTAATGTTTGCTACATTTATTCTAGTTCTATTCTATAGATATGATAGAATTACTGCTTCACTGTGGATTTGATACCCTGGAATACTCTTGCCTAAAGGCTACAATTGGCATCTGTACGCTTGTAGATTATTCTGTGGCTAAGAAACATCAACAGTGGGCACCACATGTCAGCACCAAAAGTTTTCCCCCAATCCCAGTCATCGGTGTCCTGCTCTACCTCTGCCACCCGTGTCCAGCCGTTCGTGCCATGACAACAGCCACCGCCCCGGCGCCCTCTCCCCGCCACACGTGCCCCTACCGTGTGCTCAACCCTGCCCTACCTTTCACCGTGTGCGCTCCATTGGCCGCCAAGCCAGTGCGCAGCGCATCCTAGCTAGACAAAGTGCTCCCAAACAAGCCCATCCTATCCGGCGCACACTGCCCCACCTCGCCAACCTGCTCATCCACTGCTTGCCCGCCTTGGCTGCTCCGCCTTCAGTGCTCCCCGGTCGTTGGCCAGTCGGGTGACGCTACCAATGCGTGCAATGCACCAGGCCCAAATAGCCCATCCTGACCGCACCCTCCCCCCTACTTAAGGGTAGCCTATTAAACACACCAGTCCCCTTCGCTGGTCGTTTCCCTTTAGCATCGGTGAGCTCGGCCGAGCTCTATTTTTTCCCACCTATTTTGTCGATGACAGCTCACTCTGGCCCCTCTCTCCCTCCATGAGCGGGTCATGGGGCATTCCACACCCCCGAAGAAGCTCACTGGACTAGCCATTCAAGCTCCCGACCTCCAGCGTGCTGCTGCGCCATTGTCGTGCCACCACTGGTCACCCCCATCGGTGAGCAGCATCAGCGGCCCTTTCTTTCCTCCGCCTATGTTACCGACCACCCCCTCACACCCCTCTCATGTGTGCAGGTGCTCACCGGAGCCAAGGCAGGCCACCATGCTGATTGGCAACACCAGAATGCTGCCCGGCACCGGCAAAGCTTCCACCCTCATCATCGCCCCAATACTCCCACGCCACCGCGCCATCGAGACCATGCCAGGCCGGTGCGCTTTGCCTCCCTCTTGTTTGGTAAACTCGTGCTATTGCACCCCGGCCACCGGCGAGCTCACGGCATGTGTGTCGGCAAGGGTGCACCCCCGCGCAGCCAACAAGCCAGCTCGATTGGCTTGGCTGCTCGCAAGGCCTGGCGCGGTCCCTTTTCAATTTTCTAGGGTAATTCCAATATGTTTCAAATTGACAAAATTCATTTCTTGCTCAAATTTCATGAAACCAGTTTCATTATTCTTCTAGATTCATGTTCTATCAAAGAAAAATATAAAACTTATCAGTAACACTTAAATCGAATGGTTTAAATCAAATCTTGTTCAAATTCATTTATTAAATTGTCATCACATGTAGGAAACGTTGTCATTGGAGTTTCTACCACAAGTGAAGGGCGCTATTGTAGAGGAGCTTGGGGGACAACCTCATGAAGCACCACAGATTCTAACTCTTTTCCTTTGAGCAAGGCAAGCCCTGGTGCATGCCGATCCTATCTTACCTGTCGAGTCATTTACATTTTATTCTTGCAAATGTATCGTGCATTTACGTATAGGATTTGAATAGAAAAAATAGATGCATTAGAATGGTTACCCTTCCTTATTATCCTTGTTAATCCCCTTTTTATAGTATATAGTACTATTAGTTGTTCTATGCTTATTTGTAGCTAATGGTAGAATACGGGTGGTTGGTTCCACTCGTACGTAGGCCCCTTTTTACCTCTAGTGAATTAAAATGGTTAAAATTTCATAGAGAATGGATTGATGTTTAAATTTGAGACCGGGCGGGGCAACTAGGGGAAAGGGGAGTATCATCAGATGGGAAGGTCGGGGAGTGGTATGTGGATATTTGAGGCTCCACAATGGTAGCCCCGTCTGTGTCGATTAAGGACCGTTCGAAGCTCACTGGACTGGATATTCGAGGCTCCACAATTGTGCTGGCTAAGGTAAGCCGTGTGATTTTTTGGATTGTTTTGGTTTATTTTATTGTTTGTGGGACATATTTTGTTGTTGGTGAATTTTTTTTTGGAACAATTAGGGCTGCGTATGTTTACTTTATTGTTTATGCTTTATTTTCTTATTTATGATTAGTCTAGGCATGAGTGGGTAATTCGGTACTTGTCCTTTATGGGCATGATTTGGTACTTCGATACTGGTCCTATATGGGTATGTGTGAAGGTTGATGACTGATGTGATCCATCTTCTGCAGGTACACTAACTCCCATCAAATCGCTAGAAAATGACTATTGAGCGTGCTTTTGCCACTAACTGTGCATAGCCTGCAATAGTGGGCTACTCTTTTATTTTGTGAGGACGAATAGGACGTGCATTGCATGTTAAAATGATCAAAACTAATTAACAAGATAAAACTGTTAATCTTGATTCTTGAGTCATCCCAATTTTTCTGCTCATTCCCTTTTACCTGTGTAAAGATCTGAGTTTAAATACTCCATAAAATCAAGCTTCCAAGTCCTCCGTCATTTCCAAAGAGCATCCTTCATCAATGAAGACCTTTCAGACCTTCATACCTTTTCGATCCAGCCTTCCCTTGCCGCTGGTCGTTACCGCCAAGAAAACCTCGTAGCTTCAATGTTCCTCATTCTGACTTCTGCATGCAACCTGATCGGGAATGATCGCAAAGCATCCTCCTTTTCGTTCAATCTGTTATCGTGGTTCCATTCATGAACCAGATCTTCCATCTTCGAAGACCAAATCTGTTTCCAGATTTTTGTCAAAAATTATGCCCTGTGCTGTCTTCCAATGGCCATAACCATTGCTCTTTTATTGGAGTAAGACACACGAATATTCGTCAGAAATCTGAGAATGAAATTTCCATGTTTGGTATTCATGTTTCCTGATATTTCATTTTGAATTTTGGTCAAAAAATTGAAATAGTCAGTTTCCTCCAATCTGTCTAGCGCAGAATTCCAGCAGCATTCATCAGATTTGATAAAGCATATCTCCTGAAACATTGGTCATATCAAGGCGCTTGGATACCCGTTGGAAAGAAGAGGAAGTCCTCTGTATCTTTTCTATTCGACTCCTGTTCAAAATCCAGCCACAATAGTACCAGTTTTGTATTTTCTGACTGCTGCTCGCAGTCAAGTCAGATTTGATGTCAGTACCGGAAGTGTCATTTTCAGATCTTGTTAGCAGAGCTGAACATCATCACTTGCCATGATGCTTCATAACTGTACGGCTATTCTTGTGTTATCATTGTAGTTGAAGAGTCGATCTCAAGATCTTGTTGGTTGTCATCAAAAGCTCATCTCCCATAAAGATGACATATATCCACCTTGTCATCAAAAGTTCTTCTCCCATAAAGATGACATCCATCCACCCCGCAAATGCACATATTGGTTCTCCTTCTTCGGTGACCACATGCCTTCTGTGTGGATCGCTATCATCTATCCTCGGACCTCATTATATCGTCAAAATTGCCATTCCTTGATTGGGCAAATTATCCTTTATGACGGACTTCACCTTTCCTTCAATTTTTGATCAAGAGTCGTCAACCCTAACTCACCGACTTGCATCGCCATATGATCATTGGGTCATTATCGCTAAACCCTACAGAATTGCCCTCGTTTGACAACCTCGTGGCCATTCATCGTTCTGTTGCCCTTGAAACCAATGGCAAACTTCATTCTTGGGGTCCGCCTCTTCGTCCAAGCTCCTTTGGTCCATCATGTGGCACTCCTTCGTATTGCCCCTCTCGATGGCTTCGCTAAGTCAATCGCTCCATTGGTAAGCTCATCTTTGCTTACCTTTGAACTCAGTCCCTCTGCGCCTAAGCGTGACTACTCTTAGCCTGAAGAGACATCTCCACTTCCTTGCGAGTTGTGCCTTACTCCTTGCGCAGAAAACTCGATCACAGGTTCACTTTGACTGGTTGACAAGTTATCCCGATTGCAACCTTGTCTTGAATTGTGCCGGTTTGCCCAGGCGCTTCTCAAGCTAGGACTTGCAAGACGGAAAGTGTCATTTCCTTACGAAGTGGCAAGAGGACCAAATTATAATATTCTTTCGGAATGGATGGTGTATTACTCGAGGTACGCAACCAGAAGGAAAGGTGTTATGCTTGGATTCTGGATGTTGCAACTAAGTCACATCTGAACCTAAAGCCATTGATATTCCCAAGGGCCAACTGAAGCAATCATTACCATGATCATTCCATGTTCCGGCTACATGGCATAGCATTGTCAGTTTGTACCCAACTCTGACCAAGTGTGTTTCTGCCTTTGATCACCATCTGGGTTCATTCTTGGGCTTTTGCAAAGGTCCCTCCCTTGCCCCATCACGCCTTGGATGCGGGCACTGATACTCATGTGCCCTTCACCTTTGATTGGTTAATCAAGTGATGGCATCTCTGACCATGCACTAAAGCTCATCTCCGCTCTGAAGTTTCCACCATTGGATGGTGTTCCCCTCTCAACCTTGTGAGTAGGGCACCATGTATATCTTCTGTGGCTTGTTTGCCGAAGGATAAGCTACTGCAGACCAAGAGATTCCTATGCCCAGACTATCTTAATCATCTTCCCTCCGATTGAGGTATCCAGTGTCGATTTTTGCTCTTAGATTATCCTCACCCCTAAATCGTGGGACAAGATTTCTATAAGGGGGGAGGGCCATAACATCTCGGATATTAAGCACGTCATTGTACTCTCATCGTCGTCATTAATCATCAAATCAAATCAAAGTTCTCAAATTCTTTTGAATTCAAATCAAATTCAAGACCAGGTCTGTTTTTTATTTTCAATTCAAAATCTGTTGCGATCTAATCCAAGTGATCAACATGAACGTTGTCCCAAATGGTCCAATCTACCTCCTGTTAAATTTTCAGATTTTTTTGAGAACCCTAGCTATTTTTCTTGAGTTATTTCTTTTTCTGCGCTTTGGAAAAGTATTAATTGAATATTCAAAATATAATTCTTTTTCTTACCAGACCGGCCCGTTAACCCACTTTGTCATCCGTTAAACCAACCTGACCCGCACCGCTCATCCGGCCCATGTGTCAGTAGCCCACTTCCTCCCTCTCTTTCCCTCACTGCCGCGTGGGCACCACATGTCAGCGCCCACCATTTTCCCCCAATCTCGGCCGTCAATGCCCTGCTCTGCCTCTATCGTGTGCGTCCGGCCGTCCGTGCCATGACAACAGCCACTGCCCCGGTGCCCTCTCCCCACCACATGCACCCATGCCATGCACCCCTTTTTAGGTGGCTCCCGCCACTCAGCACCCAGCCCCACCCTGCCTGTCACTGCGCACGCGTGCCGTTGGTCGCCTCACCGGTGCACAGCGTATCCCAGATGAACAAAGCACTCCCAGACAAACTCGTCCTGTCCAGTGCACACTGCCTCACCTCACCAACCCGCTTGCCCACTGCTTGCCCACCTCAGCTGCTCCCCCTTTAGCACTCCCTGGTCGTTGGCCCGCCGGGTGGTGATGCTAGCGTGCGTAGTGCGCCAGGCCCAAATAGCCCATCCCGACCGCACCCCCCCTACTTAAGGGTCACCTATTGTCTGCACCAGTCCCCTTCACCAGCCATTTCCCTTTAGCAATGGTGACCTCCGCCGAGCTCTGTTTTTTCCCGCCCGCTTCACCAGTGATAGCTCACTCCTCCCCCCTCCCCTCTCTCCCTCCATGAGTGGATCATAGGGCATTCCATGCCCCCGGAGAAGCTCACCGGACCAGCCATTCAAGCTCTTGACCTCCAACGTGCCGCCGCACCGATGTCGCTCCATCGACGACCGCCCCGTTCGATGAGCAGTGTTGCTGGTCCTTCCTTTCCTCCACCCATGTTGTCAGAGACCCCCCACACCCCTCTCGTCTGCATAGGTGCTTGCCGGAGCCAAGGTCAGCCACCATGTCAGTTAGCCTCACCGGTATGCCATCCGGCACCGGCAAAGCATCCGCCCTCGTCATCGCCCTGCTACTCCCTCACCACCGCGCTGTCGAGACCATGCTAAGCCAGTGTGCTTCGCCTCCCTCATGCTTAGGAAAGTCGTGTTAGAGCACCCTGACTGTCAGCGAGCTCACGGCTAGCAAGCCAGCTCGACTGGCTTGGCCGCTTACAGGGGCCGGCACGGTCCCTTGGCCTGTTTTGCTGATGGGCCGCACAACCTGCCAGCAGGCCCAGCTCAGTTAGGTTTGGGCCCGAGTGTCGATTCTGAATTAAGAAATCCCTTTTCAGTTTTCCAGGGTAATTCCAATCTATTTCATACTGCCAAAATTCATATCAAATTCATTTCTTGCTCAAATTTAATGAAACTAGTTTCATTATTCTTCTAGATTCATGTTCTATTGAAGAAAAAATATAAAACTTATCAGTAGCACTTGAATCGAACGATTTAAATCGAATCTTGTTCAAATTTGTTTATTAAATCATCATTGCACGTATTAAACATCGTCGTTGGAATTTCTTTCACAAGTGAAGGGCGATGTTGCAGAGGAGATTGGGGGATGACTTCATGAAATGCCGTGGATTCTAACTCTTTTCCTTTGAGCAAGGCAAGCCCCGGTGCATGCCGATCCTATCTTACCCATCGAGTCCTTTACATTTTACGCTTGCAAATGTACCATGCATTTACATATAGGATTTGAAAGGAAAAATAGATGCATTAGAATGGTTACCCTTCCTTATTATCCTTGTTAATCCCCTTTTTATAGTGTATAGTACTGTTAGTTGTGCTAATCTTTGTTGTAGCTAATGGTAGAAGACTGGTGGTTAGTTCCACTTGCACGTAGACCCTTTTTTACCTCTAATGAATCAAAATGGTTAAAATTTGATAGAGAATGGATTGATGTTTAAACTTGAGACCAGGCGGGGCAACTAGGGGAAATGGGAGTATCATCAGATGGGAAGGTTGGAGAGTGTTATGTGGATATTTGAGGCTCCAAGGTGGTAGCCCCCGCTTGTGTCAATTGAGGACCATTCGTTGTGGACCCTTGAATGAGCATTTGATTATGTATTGACCGCATGCTAGATTTATGGGGTCCAGTAAACCAACGTCATTCGATGATTGTAGTGGTTGGATGATACCCCACTGTTCCTCTAGAGATGAGCATTGGAATAGTGTACGGGCCACCCATGGATCGCCCAATATGTGGTATCACGTGGAAGACGTGCACTAGAGAGAGGTGGGACATGAATCGACCCTACTATAATGTTGTGAAAGGTTGCCATACGTGGCTTGTCTGTGGGCGCGCGTATGTCATGTTGGTCAGGTTTATACCCCTGTAGGGTTGGTTATTGATTCGGATCTCCATGACACTCTCGGATATGAGTGATAGCTTGTTCACTGCCACTACTCATACAAATGCATGTTTATTATTATGATGATGGTTAAGATTGTTAATTAATGATGATGAGCATGATTATATTATGATGATGTATTTACCTTTCAGTTATGCATGTTTACTTGAATTGTTCCAGATTCAGGTTGCACCCCTTTATTCATGTATAATTAATATGGCTAAAGTGTTAAAATAGAATATTGAAAGTAAGGATCTACCTCTAGTCGCTGCTTCCGCTGAGTCAGTTAAACCCTTTGCAGCCTTGTATGTCTATGAGTCGGCTATTTATGGTCTCCTTTTTTGAGTAAGTCCTGCTGAGTATTAGCTGCTCAAGCCTTACCTTGTTTGATCTAACTATGTGTAGGTAACTCTTCTCTCCCTTCCGGTGACGTCGAGGGTGGTTGCTAGTGGGAGGTCCAGACTCCTGACGGTTGAACCCCGTACTGGGAGATGCAATAGGCATAGACCGCTTCTGAAAGCGGCATCTTAGGGCAAGGTGTTGCCCTTGTATCGTCGAGAGATCGCTTTCGTGTTTATCATTTAATTTCCACTGCAAACACTGATGTATCGAAATTGAACTTTAAATTGTAATATTTTAATTATCATACCATTTAAATTCAGCTTGTATGTGTGTGCATTTTGTGTATTCTTGCTTTGTCAAAAATCCTTTGACATGATCTTGATGACTTACCCATCTTATCAGATGGGGGTGTCACAGCGAGCCATCGTAGTCTCTCAAAAACAAGTGAAACTACCTTCGACTAAAAGCAGAAAGCAACGAGCGTGGGAAAACAGGAGTGTAGCAAAGCACAAAGATGGGAGTCAAAAGTGAAAACAAGCTCACCCCTCCCCATGTTATATATATAGAAGCAGTAAAAAGGGGTCCCCCGTAATTCACGCCGCGGAAGGTCAATGGTACAAAACAGAGAAAAAGGCAACTTGGGCCCACTTTGTGAATTGGCCAAGGTAGCGATACATCACAACCTTCGTAGCAGACTACCAAAATTGCCAAGAGCTCTGGCATCCACGTGCTCGAAGGTGAGGGTGACGCTTTTTCAATGAAAAAGAAATGAGGGAGCACCTGTTCATCACAGCTCACCAATTTATTCATGCATTTTCACAAAGCCTATGCTAGAAAATGTGAAGCTCCATCCCTAATACGTAAGGGTGATGCTTTCCGAGAAAACCCAAGCATTGATCGCATGTTTGGCTCATTGGGGATTGAACCTCACCTACGAGGGGCTACTATTGGGGATGAAGGACGAAGATCCACCAGGGTTTCCCCTATGGAGCCCCACCTCGCGGATGGAGCTTTGGTTTTCAACTTAACCCACGCAACTTTGGATTTTGTTTTGGCATGATAATGGAGGTCCGGCCGGAACCTGGCGGCCGAAGGTTCGGTCGCCGCCGGAGCTCTTGTCGTTGACGGAGGTCTTGTTCCCACCGGAGGTCCATGGTGAGCCGTTCTGGTAGGAGACACGTGTCAACTAGTGATTGGTTGGGCCTGAAAATACTTGTAAATCACAAAAGTCCGTAATGACCCCCGTGACTATGTTGAGTTGTAATGTAGTGGTTGAACGGGGCTATTACAGACATTGTGATCAAGGCCCTTAATCTCCGCTATAAATAGATCCTCAGGTGCTCATTGATGAGACACCTAGGAGGAGTTATTGCTCGCACTTATTTTTCCCACGCACGTTAACACCTTCACATACACCTTGTCTTACTCCCTCCACCTTCGTGTTTGGGACTTACTAGCCTTCGGCTTTTGAGTCCCAACAATCACACCAATAAAGTTCTAGCTTCTACACTTCAAGGATTCAAGACGTTTGATGCATAGTATGGCCTATCCACTTTTCAACCTTCACGGCGTTCCTCCTAAATCTGGGGTAAAATCTTGGTTCCCTGAGAATTGTATGAGGCTTCACTGACCTGCATTTCCAAGAAACATTGTAACTGAAACTGTTGGGAAAGAACAGTTGCTTGCATGGAAACGAGCGTGAGAAGCTCTAACTCACATGGACTTTTACGAGTTATGGGAGCTGAGACTGATTGAATCGTTGATCATACAGAAGGTGCAAGAAATTTGATACCTTTTTGGCACAAATGGCTCCATAAAGTCCGGCATTGGATGTGCTTTTGGCACCGTCTCCTTCCTCAGCTGCTTAATCTCAATCTCCTCTTCCATCTGTAGAACAATACACACCATACATATCACGGCATGAATTCTTGCATAAGATAAACATATATCTGCAATACTTAGATGGACAGCATACCTTCTGCTGCTTTTCCTTTGCCAGTTTCACTTCCTCCTTGAAGCTAGCACGCTCGGCAGCCTGCAGAATCGGAGACAGCCGGTGCATAGCTAGCCATTATTAGGAACTCGTCGACAGCAGCGAGGGTGCATCGCAATGTACAACTTGGTGATCAAACTTGGCGCGACCGAAGGTACGGACGTTGCTGTGCAGCACGAGATTGATCTGTTCTGTGGGTTCTTTGGTTGGAGGTTTCACTGGGAACTGCACAAGGATCAGAGAAAAGAGTGCAGGGAACCTGTAATCTGAGATAACTGAGAAAGAAGGGAACACAAGCACATTGAGCAATCTCCCATTCCCATGCACCTCACGGTCATCTTCCCCAATCTCCCTCAGTAGCCAGTCAGATGTCTCAGCACGGTCATCAGAATCTAGTACCTCGGCGAGTATCCAAGGATTCAAATATCATTTTGACCCTAAATATTGGTCCCCACCGGTTTCACCAAATTTAATGAATTTTGTAAATATCGGTCGAAATTTGGTCTGAATTTAAATTTCAAAATTTGGGGGGAAATTCAAAAACCAAACAAAATCTTCGATAAATCAATCAAAATCATCCCCGTCGCTCGGAATAATAATAACCAAGCAGAAACAAAGCATCATAGCACCCACACAGATCTGAAGCGTAGCTATCTAACTAGAACCTGAACCAAGCCCCAACAAAAGCGAGATTAAGATAGGAGTACCTTCCATGAGTAGGCAGAGGCAGGCGAGGACGGCCTATGGAATGCCATCTACCTCCTCTGCCTCTCCGTGGTCATTGGACGGCCAGCCTAAGTAAAAGTTGCCTAGAGGGGGGTGAATAGGCGATCACTAAAATTAAATCATGTAAACACTTAAACAAACGTGAGACAGCAATCCCTGCTCAGATAATGTCTGGTTGGACCGGACTTTGTCCGGTGCGAGGTTTTTGGTATCAGAACCTCCTCACAACTATTTCATCTATGAAACAAAGTTTGCAATAAGATCTACAACAAAGCAGGAGTATAAAGAGCGGAATAAGATAATCTACCAACTAGAGAGCAACTAGAACAATCGTAAGTAAGATCAACACTACTAAAGATATACTAAACAATGAAGATCTAATATAAGATATGCTCAATAAGAAGGTAAATAACTGGAATAAGATAAATAAATGTAGGAGCACATGAGAGACACAAGATTTAATTCTGAGGTTTGGATTCACAAAGAATCCTACATCCTCATTGAGGGGTTCACAAATAACATGGTCTCTCTCAACCCTTTCCTCACTCAAGTTGTCACAAAGATATTCTTGAGCTGCTCACTATCACAACAAGGGTAATATAAACTTTCTAAGGCTCACCACACAAAGCGGTAGCTCAAGGGCAACCTCTAACCATTTAGGAGTAAAGCTCCAAGAGTAATAAGCATGGCGGATGAAGATTCAATAGCCAAGACAAGCTTGAAGTGGTGAATCACACAAGGAACATAAATCATTGCTTCACTCAATACCTAGACAAGAACTTAGAATGGAAGCTCTAGAGGAGAGTGAGTTTGGCCTCTTGAAGTTGAGAATGAGAGCTTTTTCAACAGTAAAATACAAAGGTCAAGGGAGGAGAGCCGTTGGAGGTGTATTGGTATATATAGGGCTCTCCAAAGAATCTAGCCATTGGGCTTAGATTTAAAATTCGGACAATGTCCCAGGGTGTTGGACAATGTTCGGCTGGGCCAGACAAAGTCTAGATAGAGGTTTCTATGAGGTATTTTTAAATTCTGGGCTAACTCGAGTAGGGCCGGACAATGTCCGATTGGATGTTTCTATTTTGGATGGGTTGGAAAAGACTTGAAATTTGCTCGACTCGATAATTTTTACTTCATCCAACACGCCCCTCTTAATAGTACAGTATTCCTATACTCAAGAAACATAAAATCGACTTGAAACCCGCTTGAGCTCCTTCAAAGACCATTCAATTGAATTGATAAGAATTGGGGGGGGGGGGCTCTTTTCCTTTTCTCCTTTTTGGTTGCCTAAATCCCTGCTTAATACTCATTGAAACAATTAGATTCTTATTTGGGTTGTTTTCAATCACCAAAATCAATTAGGGGCCTAGATGCACTTTTAATCTCCCCTTTTTGGTGATTGATGAGAACACAAATAAGATTTCCCTTTTGAAATAAAATCTTGACAATTCATCGAAAAGTAGAGAAACTCCCCCTGAATTTGTGCATTGAATTTGAATATCAATAAAGGCATGACTATGCCTATTTTAGCACAAAAGAGAGTTTTTTCATTTTCCAAGAATCATCCATAAATAACAGATAGATATTAATCATAATAATCATGCATGGATACACAATAAGCATAAGAATTCATAAGCATGCATGAATATATAATCTTTCAACATAATACTCATTCACACATAATTTCATATGTTCATGCAAGCAGTACATAATCATGATAAGAGCAAAATCTTAAACAAGCCTTTATATCACACATAATTTCATAGGTTCATACAAAGGTTCATACTTAGTCTCATATTACAATCCGAGAAATATGAAAATAGCTAAATAAATAGATCTTCTTCTCCCCCTTTGGCATCAAACACCAAAAAGAGAGAAGGAACAAAAAACAAAGTCCTCACTCGGATTCTTCTTCTATCTCATCGTCGTCGTCATCTTCTTTGGCGTTGCGGTACCAAGCTCATGGGCCTTCCACGGCTGGAGGAGGAAGAGGTGGGTAGACGACTGGCTCAGGGGTCTCAAAACCCATAGAAGTGTGCATCTCGCGCTGACGCTCCTCAAGAGTAGAAAGCCCTTGACTCATCTGCAGGTGTGACTTGCGGATGAGAGCATCGTTGGAGCGACACATGAAGATCAAAGTCTTGAGATGACTCAGGAGCAGCTGAAGATGCAGGCCTACTTGCAGGAGGAGGAGAAGGTGCACGGGCAGGAGGAGTAGCAGGGGCTATAGCTGAAGTATCCACAACAACAGTAGCGGGGGGAGGAGGATCCATGGGGCCTCGAATAACATGAGGCTGATAAGCTCCATACTTTCTATCATATACGAACTCCATGTCAGTCTTGTAGTTGATAATCCTCTGAATATACGGAGCATAGATCACATAGGTAGTTCCATGTTGCAGCATAAACATGAACTCCATCCAGAGAAAGGTACTGATGCATGGAAGAGGCTTGTTGTCAAGAATAGCTTGGAGGAGAGTCCTTGTTGAGCCACGGATGCTTGTGCGGTCACCTCGCTTTGGAGTGAGAGTGTTGCAGAAAATATTATTGAAGATCACATACCCAGGAAGAAGACCGTGAATCTTTCCATAGAAGTTCTCATTTCCCGGATAGTAGAGAGGTGCCAACTCATTTTCTGCTATGGTCCTTTCAGTGATAACCTCATCCCTAAGAAAGTCATCGTGAGCCAAACCGAAGATAGTAGGGAAGTCCATGACACATACACTGAATCAGTGGCCTTCAATGCTTGGATGGTGGACTCATACCCATTTCCACTTCTTCAAGCAGTGGAAAAGAACTGAGCTACCAACTATGTGTTTCAATCTTGATACAAGCCAAGGATATCAAATATTCCAAGCGAGTGAGCCTTGGCAATGACCTTGTTGAACACTAGATCACGCTTGTTCTAGATATAGGTCCAATCAACATAGAGTTGTGGGGTAATAGGATTCTTCCATTCCTTAACCACTGTGAGATACCAATCAGCCTGGAAATTGTTCTAGAAACAGTGATCATGTAGCTCAGTAGTTCAATCAAATGGATTCTCATTACGATTCACCATGGACTAATTTCCCCCCAAGGTGAAGTCCATAGGCATGCAAGGGTGTCGACGATCTACTCTCCTTAAGGTATACTGATAGCCAGACCTTAGTGGACGTTCAACCTTTTGAATTTCAACTCTTTCACTTGCCTCCCTTGCTTCACGGACGACACGACCTTCATCCCTGTTGGTAGCTTTTTCATCGGCTTGAGAGGAACTTGCTTCACCTCGATGAGTTGATTTTCTTGTTTCCCTTCTTAGATGAGGCACAATGACAAATTGATCATCTCCTCAGCTTGAACTGTCATTGGAGGAGGGGTCGTCGTGAGAGTGCCGTCAACTAGCCAATTGCTTGGTAGGCATCTGCACAGGATTGCATATGAAAGCTTAGAGAAGCGATGAAGTGAAAAGAGTTTGAATTGAAGAATAAGCTGAGGCAGACATGCCTAGTCGGACATTGTCCAGTCAGATCAAACTTTGTCCGGTTGGGTGTCTCGGGTGAGGAGGTGGAAAAACAAACCTCCTCGGATTTGAACCAAAATTTGCAGATGTGATCTAGGGCATGAAAGGAATCGAATTGCAAAGTTAGGGCCCTAGCAAGTGAGTATTGAGAGAGATCAGTCTAAAACAAGTTTGAGTTGATTTTAACAATGGAACTCAATATTTAGCCATGAAAACTCTACCAAACTTTGAGGGATGCTAGAGCACTACAATGTGAGTATATGGACTGAAGGAATTGATCTAGAACGAAGTACATTGAGAGATCACGTCGAAAAACCGATTTCTCACCTTAGAGGCTTGGAGATCGAAAAACGTGTGGAAAGTATTAGGGAAGGAGTTCCCATGGAGGAGGACCTTGGGGAGCCAC
>VSTD030000424.1:0-16237 GCA_008808055.3 Sporobolus alterniflorus | reverse complement strand
AGAACTTATGTGCATGGGGTACATTGTAAAATAAGAGCATGTAAATGAAACTGATAATTAATAATGTGTATGTTTGGTTGTATCGCCTTCATGTGTCTTGTTCGGGTTTGATGGGTTTTGTGTCGTATTGCGTTTTCATGTTTTGTTTTGGTTTGTTGCCTTCGTGCAGTTTGTTGCGTTGTGTTAGCACTGTGTACTACTTCATTGTTTGCGTGTAAACTTGCTTGATAAGGCCGGTGAACTGAAAAGTGTCACCCTCACCCTCGACCGTCTTGTTTGATTTTCGGTTCGGCGAGAGTGCAGGTCTTGAAAAGATTCCTTTTTCATCGAAGGACTTGTGATCCCCATGGTGTTTTAAGGGTGCATCTTTATTCGTGAGAGGTCTTTTTAGCCCTATGATGTTTTATGGGTGCCTCTTTTTTTTATTGGAGGTCTTTTTGAGCCCCTTGGCATTTTAAGGGTGCCCGTTTTTTTCATCGGATGTCTTTTTAGCCCCTTGGTGTTTTAGGGGTGCCGCTTTTTTCATCAGAGATCTTTTTGAGCCCTTTAATGTTTTAAGGGTGCCTCTTTTTCATCAGAGGTCTTTTTAGCCAATGAGCGAGGGGTCTGGTAGCATCCCTCTACTCATGGTTTTGCTGTCTGGCACACAGGTGCTTGTCAAATATAGCGCTAACCTTGTTAGCTATTTCGACCCTGAGTTCTCACACTTTTGGGGAATGAAGTTTTTATTACTGCCTCAAGGTACACAGGCTCTACCTCATTAAAAACCTCACACCCTTACAGGCTTCACCTATGAGGAAAAGAGTACGGGCCTTAAAACTAAATGTGTGATGCTACTACTACTATGAAGGCTTGTTTATATAGTTCACAAGGCCTCCATTTTTACAATTTTGATTAAACGAAAACATGGCAAAGGTTCTCTACATTCCAAGAATACTCTAACACTCTGCCCGTAGGATCTGATAGGCAATATGAGCCTGGCCTCGACTTTTCTATTACTACATATGACCTAGCCCATTTGGCTTCCAACTTGCCGGTGTTCTCGGTGGGGGGCTTTGCAAGAGAACCAGGTTGCCTACTTCGAGCTCCCGTAGCTTGACCTTCGGATCTCTCCATTTTTTTCTCCTCTTGATATTTCTGTAAGTTGGCCACTGCCTTGAGCCTGTCTAGTTCTAATAAGTCTTTTTCTTTAGCTTCTCTTGGGCACACTGGGACTCTGTTGCTGTTCGCAAGCTTCAGTGTTTTACTTCTTCTGGCAGTACTGCCTCAGCCCCGTACATCAATCAGAATGGTGCGACATTTGTCGCCCTGCAAACTGTGGTATTGTGGCTCCATACTGCCCTTGGCATGACCTCCGCCCAATAGCCTTTCTTTTTGCCCTCGAGTATTTTCTTGATTGCTTTGAATATCAAGGTGTTGGACATTTCTATTGCACTGTTAGATTGAGGGTGGTATACATATGTGAATGCGACCTTCGTTCTGACCCGCTAACAGAAATCCTTGAACATTATACTGTCGAAGTACTTTGCGTTGTCGACCATAATGTGACGGGGAACACCGTAGCGACAGATGATATTCTACTAGAAGAACTTTTTGATTGTTGTAGAGCCTACGTTTATGACAGGCTTCGCCTCAACCCACTTCGTGAAGTACATGACTGCCACAACAACGAAGGTGTAATTGCCCTGTGCTGGTGTTAGCATGCCAATAATGTCGATGCCCCATCATTGGAGAGGCCACGATGGGTTGATTAACTGCAAGGGATGTGCTGGAGCCTTCGATCGATGAGAGAACTTTTGACAAGCTTCGCATGTGGAGACCAGTTTTGTTGCATCGTCGATCATCGCTGGCCAATAGAAACTTTGCCAAAGGACCTTGGTGGGTAGAGCTCTAGCGCCTATGTGGCATCCATAGATTCCTGTGTAAATTTTCGAGAGTAGCTCTTGGCCTTTGGCCTTGCTGACATAGCGAAGGAGGGGGGTTGGAGATGGAGGTTTTATATAGATTGTTGTCAACTATCTGATACCCCCTGTCTCTTTGCTGCATTCTGTTATGCTCTATGGCATTGTCTGGCTCAGAATAATGGTGGAGGTACGTCATTATTGGCGTGCACCAGTCTTTGCCCTGTATCAAGTTGATTACCCAGGGCTTTGCTTAAACTGTCTTAATGGATGCATCTAGTACCACTTAAAAGAACACATCAGGGGGTAGTGGTGTGTTGCAAGTTGCAGCCTTCGGTAGCTCATCGGTTTCGAAATTTTTGTTTCTTTTGATGTATTCTACTATGAAGCCACTGAAGTAGCACTCCATCCTTCTGACTAGGGTGAGATATCTCTCTAGGGTGGGTGCTCTTGCGATACATTATTTTTCTATTTGACTAACGTAGACTTTTGAGTCAGTGCACAAGGCGGATGTCTGGAACCCAATAGCTCTTAATTTGCAAAGCCCTAGTAGTATGTCCTCATATTCTTCTATGTTGTTGGTACACTTGTCTGCCTCATTGCTAAACTGCAATCTTGCTGCGTAGCGCAGCTTGATTCCGGAAGGTAAGATTAGTATTGTGGCTGCTCCCGCCCCTAAAGTGCCCCAAGCTCCGTCAGAATAGATGATCCATTATGATTCGAGTATTGTGCCCTCTTTTGAAGAACCTGGCTCTATCCACTGCTACAAAATTGGCTAAGATTTGTGCCTTTATCACGCTTTGCTTTTCAAAGTCGACGATATATTCTGATAACTCCATCACCCATTTACTGATTCTTCTAGAGCTGTCTCTATTGCTGAAGATATCATTCAATGGTTGATTGGTTAGCACTTTTATTGTGTGAGTTTCAAAGTAAAAATAGAGCTTCCTGGTAGTCATGATGATTACATAGCAAATCTTCTCCATATTGGAATAATACTTCTTGGATCCTGTTAGGACATCTGACACAAAATACACCAGGAATTGCTGCTTCGCTGCTTTGTCATCTTTCATGATTTCCTTCTCAACGACCAAGGCTCCACTGACTACTGCGTGCAAGGCAGAGACATATAGAATAAGAGGATGCCCTTACTCTAGACTTGAGAGTGTTGGTAAATGCTCTAGGTAGAGCTTTAAATCTTCGAAGGCTTTCTACTGTTCCGCTCCCCATTCTACTCTTGTGGAGCCCCTGAGTATGGTGAAGAATGGGAGGCTTGGTTCTGCCAATTTCCAATGAATCAATTTAGGGCTACTATTTGGGCAGTTAACATCTGGACTTCTTTCCTGTTCTACGGAGGTTGCATCTGCATGATGACTTTGATTTTGTCGGGGTTTGCTTTGATGCCGTTCATGGTGACTAAGCACCCGAGCACCAAATATGCATTTATTTGGGTTGAGTTTGAGTCGAGCTTCATGCATGTTGGCAAAGGTTTCAGCCAGATTAGAGATATAGGTGGCTCTCTTTTTGCTCGCTACAACAATGTCATCGACGTTCGATAAAACATTTCTACTAACTTGATCCTTCAGAACTTCCTTCGTCATTCTATGAATGTCGGCCCTGCATTACGCAGGCCCTCGGGCAGTCCAGATTTGATGATAACCTGAGAAGCAGTCCAGGAATGCCATTATCTCACAACCTACGATAGAATCGACAATTTTGTCAATTCTCACGAGGGGGGAATCGTCCTTGGGGCAGTACTTGTTTAGGTCTGTGAAATCTGTACACATTCGCCACTTTCTGTTGTTTTTGCAGACCATCACTACATTTGCTAACCACTGGGGGTAGGTTACTTCTCTAATGAAACCTGCGTCTAGTAGCCTCTGGACCTCAGCCTTCGCTGCTTCTACTTTCTCTTTGAACATTTTCCGGAGCTTGTGCTTTCTGGGCTTCACACTTGGATTCACCTGCAACATGTGCTTCATTATATCTCTACTAACTCCCAAGAGGTCGGAGGTTGTCCACGTGAAGACGTCACTATTCTTGTCAAGAAATGCTAACAGCTCCGCTTGTTCTTCTTGGCCTATCTTCATACCAATGCAGACAGCTCTGTCGGGGACTCTTGAGTCTAAGGGCACTTTTATGAACTCACTATCAACATCGATGGCTTTCCTGTATTCTGCTGGAGCTACTGGTTTGAGGGGGCACACTGATTGTTAGTGTTGCTCTGATTCTTCTCACAGAAAATGCACATTTTTATGACTAGATGTGAAACCCTTCTCGATGTTTCTGGCATCTTGCTGACTGATGAAAATGGATATCACACCGAAGGTTGCTAGAATCTTTAGGCAGAGATAGCCTAAATGGATGGTATCTTTGAATGTATTGAGGGGGCCTCTTCCAAAGATGGCATTATAGGGGTAGAGCATATCGACGACATCAAAAGTGATATATTTTGTGCGAGGGTTTTGCGGGGTACAAAATGACACGGGTAAGGTGATGACCCAGACTAGTTTGATTCTTTTTCTGCCGAAGTCATAGAGGGGATTCATCGGTTCTCTGAGTTGTTTTCGGTCATAGCCCATCTTTTCGAAGGTTGTGAGGAAGCGAATTTTGGATTGGTTGCCACTATCAATAAGGATTTTTGTATTGTGTCATCTATCGTTGTGAATGGTGATGACCATGGCTTTGGTGCGAGGGAACGAAGCTAGGTTCACATCTTTGGCTAAGAAAGTTATAGGCATGTGGGACCATTTGGTTTGGGTGACGGGGCCTTTGACAACTACATGATTGACTTGTCTGTAATCGTCTCTCTGCTGCCTCTTGGTGTCAATATCAGTGTTGGAACCTTCAGTGATTGTGAGGATTGTGTTGTGGGTAGGGAAAGTATCAAGTTGTTGTGGATGTTCTTGGATTGTGGCGGAGGTGGCCGTGGTGGGTTGGCTTCTGTCTTGATTTGATTTGCGTTGCTTGGCATTAGGTATGTGATCCGTGGTGCTATCAGAGGGTATGTTATTTGTGGAGTTGGTACGGGCTGAGGGTGGTTGATTTTGGCATAGTGATATGATTGGTAATAAGCTGGAGCTCACACTTGGTTGTTTTGGTAAGCTTGTGGTGGGAAAAGCAAACTGTAAGATGGGGAATACTGGTTGTGAGGTGGTGGCCAATGCATTGTATGATTCACTTCTCTGTATGGTGATTGATGCGGAGGCTGGTTAGAATTGTGCTCCATCACTCTTTTAGACTCGAGGAAGATGGGGTAGTCTTTTGTGCGATGCTTGAATTGACTGCCGTGGTACATGCAATATGGAGGCCTGAATGTATACGGGCCTCGGCCACGTCCGCGGCCTCGCCCTAGCATGCCCCCTCACTGTGGTACTAATTCGGCCTCTATTCGAAAGTTCCCTGGCTTCTCTCTTGCGGGGGTGGACCAAAATTCTTTTCCCAATTCTCCGGAGGCCCACAGTCATCGAAGCCAATGTTGTGTACCTGCTTGGCATAGGTGCGGTGGTTGCTGTGATGAGGTGACCCAGATGCTTCGTCATGTTTGGGTCCTTTTCTTTGCTGCTTGAGCTTGCAAAAATGCAAGACCTCTAACTTGGCGAACTTAGCAAATTCTTCATATAGATCTGCCATAGTTTTCGGCCGTTCCCTAACCAAGTGACTGTGCAGGGGTCTAGCACGAAGGGCTTTGATGGCCTGGGCAATGACTTGATCGTCGGACACCTCCGGAGCCTGTGCTTTTAGTTGTAGGAACCTTCGATTAAAGTTGGGTAGTGTCTCTTTCTGGCGAAGAGTGCATGACTGGAAATCTTCCTTGGTACTGAGCTCTGCTTTGATGCCTTGGAAATTCAAGAAGAACTTTTATGCGCCTTCAAGGGAAATAATTTGGGATTTGGCGAGGGTGGCTTCGTTGCCGCCAGCTGAGGCGATGGCAGCTTCATAGCACATTAGAAACTTGTGGGGGTCTGCATCACCATGGTACTTGGGTGGTGGTGCGACTCGGTATTGAGGGGGGTAGGGTGCTAGGTGTAGGTGGCCTGCCAGTGGGCTTTTTGGGTCAGCGATGGCATGTTCCGGCGAAGGGTGGAGATGTATTCCATGTGGTGGCCGTGGTGGGTATTGAGGTTGTGGAAGTTGGAGATGTGGCATGGATGGGGGTGGTGGGTTGTGGTGGGGGTGCGGTTGCTAGAATGGAGGATCTTGCCTTTGCTCCTGCTGGGGAAGGATTTCAATGTTGCATTAGAGCTCTGCAAGTCTTGCTGTTTACTTGATAATGTGCTACCTTCTGGCTTTGGTGCACTGAGCTGCAGCTTGCCTCCTTGTGATGGCTTCCTGTTCTTGGCGGAGCCTCTCAATCTCTTGCTGGAATCTGAGCAACTCCTCTTCTGTTGCTTCATCTTCGGAGGCTTGTTCCTCCAAGTCTTGCACTTGGATTTGCTCGAGCTCGGCATCTCCTTGGATGACTTGTATCGGCAAAGGTGCCCGTGGGGGTGATTGGTGTGGAGCCCGTTGGTTTGGGTTGAGCTAGCGCCTCCGCCGTTTTGGCTAGATCCTGCTGCAGTGGTGGACATGTTGTTAGTTGGTTGGTGTAGCGGAACTTGGGGTTGTCACTGAAGGTTGGGTGCTCTAAACCTTTGACAATAGTGGAGAGGATCTGAGTGGATGGGTGGTTTGGGATGGAGGTTTGAGGTAGGCCTTCATCTGGATGGAGACACTGACTAACTCATCTAGGTGGCATTATCAGAGTCACCTTCGAGCTTAGAACATAGTGGGCGCCAAATGTTGGGACTTAAGACTCGAGGGCTATCAGGTCCTGAACACGGTAGGGTGACCTAAAGGTGGCTATGAGGGTGCGGGAGCATAGGGGTGACAATGAATGCAAGCAATAACTGCAACCCAGGTGTCCCAACAAAGAGCACCTAGGGTTTATTTATATGGGATTTTAAAGGTAATCATTACAATGTCTGTAATATCTCTGTTCATCTATCACACCCTAACACTTAACAATCATGGGGTCATTACAATCCTTTAACATGTACAAATATTTCTGCAGCTCGCCAATCACCGTCTCACACGTGTCCTTTGTTTTTAACAGCTTTGCCGACGAGACCCTCAGGCATTAACGGCGACACAACCTCCTATTGTCCCAAGGACCTCCACTAGGTCCAATTCCGCTTGAGCTCTGACTGGACCGGGGCTCCACCACGATGTTGGTTCTTCCTTGCGAAAATGAGCGAAGATGTGCTGATGATCATGAAATTAGCGAAGGCCCTTGCGCAGGGTGAGGCTTCGGCCAGCATCCCCCAACAATAATACCATATTGTATGGTTGGACCAGAACTTGGTCAATGCATTCATCGAGCTCTTTCTTTGGGGACAAGGAAATTTGACATGATTTCGTTTATGGTCTGATTTCGTCAGGAGTGCTTCAACTGGCTCCTGTTGTTGTGCGGCTGAAAGAAGACTAATTGCTTCCAAGGTGACCCGGTTCTTGTTTTGCTTCCAGATCTGTACCCCAGGGTTTGCTCACGTGGATAAGCAGCGATGTGTTAGTGGAATATCATCTGATTTCAGGTGTAGCATTGGACCCACCACCCAAGATGACAATGTAAGTTTTTGGAGTGCTCACTGTTATTTTATTGACTCTATTGTCCTAATAGTCCCTTAATTTAGATTTTGTTTCCCTGCAAAATAATTTTACAGCTCTGCTTCAACTGGCCTTTTTGTCTCTTTTCTTAAGTAACTTTATTTTTACAGATTTCGTGGAGTATTGGGGAATTTAAGCATAATAGCTCTCACAGAAATTCTGAAATATGTATCGGTGCACAAACAATTAGTCTTAACAATTATACCAGAAATTGCTGAGCCACAACCTTTGGTGATGGCAGAATTGCATGATTTTGATGGCACAAGTCGTGTTCTGGTGGAGACATAACAAAATATCTATCATTAAAGAGTTGCTCCATGAGAGAAGCAATGATTCAGGATTGCCCGCTCATCCTAGATATCGTCTCATCAACAGCTGCAACAGTGTGAAGAATCCTCTGACTGTAAAGAGCTGTAGCAGTATCAAGCATCAACTGGTTGGAAGTGCTGAAAGATCAGCTTCAACAAAGATGGGTTCAGCAAGTGCAAATAGTTCCCGTTCTGAGAAAATGTCATTGTTACGTCAGCCACAAAATGGCAGCACTTATCAGAGCCGAAGCCGTATTGCTTTGAATCGAAGACATAAAATTGTGAATTCTAAGGCAGAAATCAACATGTTAAGTAAAGAGAAGGTTCATGAGCAGTCTGATTTCTCACAGGGAATACACTCAACGACTATGTTGAATAATGCATTAGTTTGACAAAATCAACTTTGCTCTTCAGAGCCACTCAATTAACAAAACCTGAAGTATTATGGAGCTCTACATGCAGCTATACGTGCGGTGACAGTATTGATGATTTCCAAGTATCTTCTTCAAGTGACACCAGAGATAACTCCACCTTCTCATCTCTGGGTGTAATAGATAAGGATGAATGGAAGATGGCCTTCAAGAGGGTATATGCTAGAATCTGTGCTTAGTTGCTTACGATTTTTACTGATCATACTGTAATTCGTAGATGCTCATAAAGTTTCGCAAGTCTGTAGGATAGGAAACATTCACTAGATGTTTGTTTTGCATGGTTCCTTGTGTTGTCTTCTTTGAAAATAAAAGCTAGAGACTCATGAAGGATAGTTCCTCAAATAATTAATTGAAGGGCATTTAGAATCACTGCACTAAGAGAAGACTGCCATGTTTATTTGCTTTCCACAACCCGATGAAAGGTCAAGCTCATGTTATTTTGTTTTTCAGGTATACTGCCTTTTTGCTGCGCACATAGACTTTACATCTGTCATTTTCCTGCAAAGTGATAGATCAGGCTAGCCCAGTATCTATTCTTGAACCTCTATCAGAAGGTTGCTCTGATTCTGAAAACATCAAGCAAGAGCAAGCAGAGATCCATATGGTTAGTGACTATGCAATATTCCTTTGTGATTATTATAGCCTTGTTATGTTCCTCTTTTGCGCTAATCATAACTAATATCTGTATGGTTTCCTTAATTTAGATCTCCAAGTGAGACTTGAGTTTGTCAAATTTCTGCCGTTGGAAACAGCCACAGATGCAAGTAGCATGGGTGGAAAGGCAGAGCTACAGTTCTAACACTAGGTGGGCTGGGGAGAGAAAATGCAGGGTGGGCCTCTACAGTACTGCAACAGTGCCTCTGCAGTACTAAAAGTGACAATTTTCTGGAATCTCGGGGTGGGCCGTGACCCACCCCTTAGCTCCACCCCTGGGAACAAGTGACCTCTTATCCTGAAATGGGGTTGAGTAACGATGGACCCATAGATTTGGTTGAAGATATTCTAGAAGAATTTCCAGATGAAGAGGACAAGGACTTTTCCTACCTGCTGGATATACTAATTGCTTCTGGCATTCACGGTACTGCAGAGGATCAGCTGTACGAAGTGTGTCAGTCTCTCAACTGTCCTACAGGTTATGATGTTTTTCAGAAACTTTAAAAGAAGTATACCAAAGTTGTTCATTGGTCAAAATCAGACAGGAAACTTTTTTCGACATGGTGAAGACAATATTGTCACAGATCTTGGCTCCATGCTTGAACATGCAACCTTGGGTAAATACTGCTAGGAACATGGCTCCATTATGGGGTTCAGCGGGTCTCATGGAAAAATTATTGCAGCTGTTAACTCTGAGAAAGGAAGAAATTGCACTAACTAAGCCTGAAAAGAAAGCATATGATCAGAAGTGGCCAGATTTATCAGATTGCATAGACAGGGTAGGAAGGGATGTTGAGAAAATAAAAAAAGATGATCTTATAGAAGAACTACTTCTGGAGCCCTTGTCCAGTTAGGTTTCCACGATCCCTAGGTTTTGCATTGCTGCAGGCCCCTTTGTTCTGGTAGTCAGTTGTAATTTTTTCTGTCCTTAGAACACATTGTTCATTAGTGATTCCTTCGAGCTATTATTTTGGTATTAATTCCTACTTCTCTTTTACTCTGTGCGCTCGGTATTGTCATGGCATCGATGGGAAATTTGGATAGTTGGGATTATAAACTCTTGACAAAAGAGACCAGAAATCATCTGACAATGTATCTGCAAGATTTGACACCTTAAGCTGTTTACTGTGAATTTAAATGCACAGAAGGTAAAATTCCCACCTTAATCTGCGATAATATGCAGACGGTGATGGAACTGTTCAACAATAGTTGGTACACTATCACCAGTCATGGGTCGAGGGAGATTGGTAGGAATGGGATGTAGGACCCCGGTGTCACCGCTGCACCGATGTGGTGGCGCGACATCGGAATGATGGGGGGAACCGAGATGGCTAAGCCAAATTACAAATCAAGCATAATCCTACTAACCCTGGGTATCAGTTTATATAACACCAATCCCTGGTACACGCTTATTCAACCGAATCCCTAAATGCTAGGAACTTGATAGAGACGTATCCCTAACTATCACTGGTGGCGTTGGCGGACTATTCCCCTATTTTGGCACCCGCCGTGTCCGCTGATTTGGCATGATTCTGTTTCTCACGCCGCTAGTATGTGATGCCCCACTTGACATCTCTCCCCCCTCCTCGGAGAATCAGCTCGTCCGCGCTGGAAGGCATGGTAGAGGGAGCAAAATTCTTCAAGTGTCACCCACGAAGCATCAGCCACCGCCGTGTTCCTCCACTGGACTAGTACTTTGAGCTTGTTGCGGGCCACCCGACTCTTTGTGACTGCCAGCGGCTTTAGGCAGGCGCATTCATGATGAATTGGGGGCAGCGTGCCCGACAATGATGGTGGCTCTCCATGGAATGGCTTGAGCAGCCCTACATGGAACACATCATGAAGTTTGGCACCAGCCTGTAACTCTTGCTTGTACGCCACATCGCCCACACGCTCCAGAATCTTGAACAGGCCATAGAATTTTGGTTTGAGCTTGCCTCTACCTTTGATATCGAGGGAAGCCATAGGCCGGTGGAGAAGGCGAAGCCAGACCCATTCACCAGGAGTGAAGTGAAGCTCCTGTTGCTTGCAATCATACTGCTCTTTGTACTGCTACTATGCTTGTTCTAGGCGTTCCCATACTTGGAGCAGGAATTCATCACGTTCTCGCAGCTGATGGTGCACTGCAAGTAGGAGGGCGCCGGAGGCATACAACAGGAGGAGCAGTGGGTCTGTACCGAAAACCACATTGAATGGTGTTGTGTTCATTGAGGAATGTAACATGATGTTGTAGCAGTACATCACCCATGGGAGCCATTGCCACGGTTGATCACCTATGAGACAACAAAGATACATCGTGATCACTTTGTTCTCTGCCTCTGATTGACCATCAGATTGTGGGTGAAATGCCGATGAGAGGTTGAGTTTGACGCCGGCTAGGGAGAACAGCTCCTACCAGAAAATGCTGGTGAAGACGGGATCATGATTGCTGACGATGGAGCTTGGCAGGCCATGCAAGCGGACGATGTTGGTGAAGAATGCACAAGCTACTGAAGTAGCCATGTATGAATGCCCCAGCGGGATGAAGTGGGAAAACTTTGAGAACTGATTCACCACCCTCAAGATGACAGACTTGCCATTGATGCAGGGAAACCCCTCGACGAAGTCCATGACATTGTCTGCCCACACTACCGATGGTACATTGAGCGGTTGCAGTAGGCCGCCTGGACGAAGCTGATCCACCATCTTCTGCTGGCAGGCAACAAAAGCATGGATGTGGTCACAGATGATCGCGCACATGCTAGGCAGGAAGAAAATGTGTCGCAGACGATGCAGAGTTTGCTCGACCCCTTCATGTGTGACCCCGTGCGCCGCTGCCAGCACCACCGGTAGACACGAAGACGACGGTGGAACATAGATGCGGCCCACCACAGTGTCATCGGTCAATTTCCATTCATCCCCGCACGTGCCGGTGCGCACCTCATCGTAGAGACGACGGAGAGCCAGATCCCCGGCAAGCTCAGCCTGGAGGTCTTTATAAAGCTGGAACGTTAGGGCTGTCAGTGCCAGCACCTCCCCTGAATCCTCCATATCGCGGTGAGACAGAGCGTCTACCACGATGTTGGACGTGCCTGGTAGCTTGCTCAGCCACTGATGCTGAGGGATGGTCGACAGCCTCTGATCTAGGAGAAATTTGAGACTGAAATGGTTAGTACCAATGAGAAAAGTGCGGCCCGATAGGTAGCGGCATGAGTGACGCATAGCAATGACCAAACTGATGAGTTCCTGCTCATAAGTGGCAAGCATGGAGTGGCACGACACTATCTGTTTGTTGAAGAAGGTGACAGGGGGTGACAGGACTGGCGCCCTAATGAAGAATGGTGCCAAAGACAGAGCCAGACGCATCGCACTCGACGATGAAGTCGCACCTGAAGTTAGGCAATTGCGGTACCAGTGCTGTAGTGAGGGGACGATGTAGGGCTCGAAATGCGTCCTCCACCTCTGCACTCCGGTGGAAGCCATCCTTGCGAAGCAGGGTGGTGAGTAGTGTGGCGATAGCGCCGTAGACCCGGATGAACCGGTGATAGTAGCTAGCGAGGCATAGGAAGGTGCATACAGCGTGCACCGATCACCTGTACCTTCTGATCGTCCATGGCCACACCTGGTGCTGAGATGACATGGCCAAGGTAAGCCTCTTTGGAGCACCCGAATGAGCACTTCTTCTTCTTCATGAACAGTTGGTGCTCGTGTAGCTTGCTGAGGACCACTCGATTGTGTGGTAGGTGTTCCACCCATGATGGACTAAAGATGAGAATGTCATCGAAGAACATGAGCACAAGCTTCTGGAGAATTGGCTGGAGAATGTCGTTCATCAATGCCTGGAACATCGCCGATGCGTTCGTCAATCCGAACGGCATCACGAGGAACTCGAATAGGCCCTCATGTGCTCGAAATGCGATCTTCTCGACGCCAGCCAGATCCATCAAGACTTGGTGGTAGCCCGATCATAGATCTAGCTGGGTGAAGAATATTGCCCTGTTCAGTTCGTCGGGGAGTTCATCAACCACAGGGATTGGGAACATGTCCTTCACCGTGACGATGTTCAACACGCGATAGTTGATGCAGAACCACCATGAGTCATCGGCCTTCTTAACGAGTAGCACGGGTGCAGAGAACACCGATGAACTGGGCCTGATGACGCAAGATGCTAGCATTTCTGCACATTGCTTCTCTAACTCTGATTTATGGGCATGCGTGTACCAGTATGGGCACCATCCCTAGCAGGAGCTGAATGCGGTGTGTGCGCGCATGCTCCGATGGTAGAACGTAGGGCATGGCGAGCAGGGGCTCGAATTCGTCTAGCGATGCTTCCATGATGTCGCCGGTGGCCGAGAATAGAGGAATTGGGGAAGGCGCCGCAGCACCCGATGCAGTCCGAGTATCCCGGTGGCCATTCCTCGTAAAGGCCATGGTGCGGCGACTGAAATACCATAAGATAGGGCCAAGGGATTCCAGCCCGTGCACCCGAAGCACCATTTCATAGGAGCTGAGCGTCCAGCCGTAGCAATCGATGCTGAATTCTTCACCGGTGATGGAGACACTCATGGCCCTGCAGCATCCTGGGCTTGTGAGACGATCATTGTTGGTGACCGCCACTCGCAGGTCACCATGCTCGGAGAGGATGATGCCCACCCGCGCTGCTACCTTAGTGTCAATGAGGTTGTGGGTGGAGCCAGAGTCAAGCAGCATGAGGAGGCAGGCACCGTTGATGGCCACACGGAACTGCATGGTTGGATGCCTGTGAGATCATGAATCGAAATGGTCAGCTCGGTGGTGTTCGGTGTCGGATCCTCGGCGTCGTCATCAATCACCTCGATACAGAAGATCTGCTTGCAGACTGCCTTGTGGCCATTAGTGAAGATTTCATCAAAACGAAAGCATTTACCATCTTTCTGGCGTTCAATAGTTTCAGCTGGAGTTAGTTGGATGGCACTTGACGCTGGCTTGTGTGACCAAGGCAGATGCTGAGGCAGCCGGGGCAAGAGAGGTGGACCACGAGGGAAGTGCCGACTTGAATGAGGAGCAACTCAACATACGGGACAACGGTTGGTGGACGTTGTCCAGCGAAGCATTGCGCTACTCATATGCACAAGCAAAGATGATGGCATCGTCTGAGGATGCCGGCTGCTAAAGGGCCACGTCCGTCTGCAGCGGGTCACCCAAACCAATGATGAACAGCTGGATCTATTGCTGCTCGGTCAGGGAGGTGTCGCGGCAGGATAGTGCGATGGAGCGCTTGTAGAACTCATCGACGGAGCCGGAGCGTCGCAGCATGGCCAGCTCGCTGATGGGGCTATCAGTCAATGGGGGCCCGAAGCGTGCATTGACAACCTGGAGAAACTGTGTCCAAGTGGGGCGGCCGCCGTTGAGCTTCATGCGGTGGAACCTAAGCTGGGCATCGTCCAGCAAGTAGAATGCCGTGAATGCCACCTTCTTGTCGTCCGGTGTCCGGTGCACATGGAAGAATCACTCACAACAATTCAACCAGGACAAGGGATCGCCGATGCCATTGAACTTAGGGAACTCCATCTTGTGAGTTGTGGCATGGTGGTCGTGGCCAACGTCCCCTGCATCGGCGTCCCCAGTGCCTTGCCGGGTGCAGGGTGGAGAGCGATGATCAGTCGACATGCTCTGCGCAATCTCGATGTGGTTGACCGCGTCACATTGCTCCTGGTGGTGTTGATCTTGGTTGGTCACCGCCGCCTCTAGTGCATCAATGTGCTTCTGCAGCGGCTACAGCGGTTCCAACTTCAGCTCGATTTTGTCCAGGCGGTGCATGATCACATCGAGCATGGCCTGGAAGCGATCCTTTGAACCGGTGGCAGCCATAGAACTCATGGCACCGGCGGAAGAACCTAGGTCTCTGGATACCAAGTTGTCACCAGTCAGGGGTCGAGGGAGATTGGTAGGAACAGGATGTCTCAGTTGATACTGAAAAGAGGTAATTGGCTGTAGCCCAGGACCCCAACGACGCCGCTGTGCCGTTGTGGTGACACGGCACTGGAATGATGGGGGAACCAAGATGGCTATGCCAAATTACAAATTAAGCATAATCCTACTAACCCCGGGTACCGGTTTATATAACACCAATCTCTGGTACACGCTAATTCAACCGAATCGCTAAATCCTTGGAACTTGATAGAGACGTATCCCTAATTATCGCCGGTGGCGTTGGTGGCGGTGGACTATTCCCCTGTTTTGGCGCCCACCGTGTCCACTGAGTCGGCGTGATTTTCTTTCCTGCGCCGCCGGTATATGATGCCCCATGTGACATACACTGTAGGTTAAAGAGGCAGCAATGTTGATGTTATTGTGTGAATATAAGGTGCTTTGAAGGGTCATCAGAGACTCACTCCTATTAGTTAATCAAGCCATATGAGGTTAACATGTAAATTGATAGCTGAAGTATTTACTTTTATATATTATACAGATTGCTAGGAATGGATCCGAACTCTCTATTTCACCCTTCAACAATGTCATATGCTCAACTTTGGAAAATCACGAGGTATTATTTTTGTTCCAAATTTATGTTACATTTCAATTTTATGGCTAACACGTAAAATTGCAATATTGCAATAAGGGTAAGGTAAATGCAAATATAGTTGTAATGCTGTGCTGTTGATTAATTCAAAGTTGAAGGTGTATTTTTTTGTGGAATCATTCATCACTTTCCTGATCATCCATTTGTTTTCCTACATGTTAAAAAATATCGACCAGGGAGGGGAAAGCCGCCCTCACCGACGTAATGCCTAGGGTCAGCACTCAAGGCACACATAACCCATGGATGGCTAAGAAGTCACGGAACCAACAGGTCCCGATCGAGAAAACCCCCACCCTATCCTCCCATCAATATATAATGGGCCGCCAACAACTGCCTACTCTGCAATGGCTCTCAAGCCGGAGAGTGGCGCGTAGGAGACGTAACCCGAGAGCCGGTGACATGGCCAGGGGATTTTTTAACCTAGGCCCAAAATTCACTCCCACATGTTGTATGCGCTAACCAGCTGACATGGTGATTTCTTTCATTACCATCTGGTGGCTGGCGGTAATTTGACCCTTCTGTTTTTCCTGCCAGGTTGTTCTTATTTCTGGAGAAACAGGTTGAGGTAAAACCACACAGGTACCAAGTCTTTCAACGCATTAAATTCCAAGCAAATGCTGCTGAACTCTCTTCCTACTATCTTCTGCCTTGTAATTATCCTTGGTTTATTTCATGCAAGCTGTTGATTTTCTTGTCATTATATCGACATACTTTGTGTGCTTGAACCCAATTCTAAGAATCTTATCATTTGTCAAG
>VSTD030000423.1:0-16243 GCA_008808055.3 Sporobolus alterniflorus | reverse complement strand
TGTGGGGCAGTTACACGCGTGCTTATATAGGGGTGTGGGAGTAGTCCAGATATATTAAAATTTGAATTAGAGATAAAATCCGAGTTTCATTTGAAAAACAAAATCCAGTAAAATCCGGAGATTAAAGTTGGTTTCATGTAAAATTGAGGCCGAGATAGCAAGAGGAAGGTCGTGCACATCGATTTTAGTTGTCCCACGAAGAAAACTGAGGTTGGTTGAGGCTTTGCATGGGGGTGGCCATGGCTGAGCTTGAGCTCCATGGCCACCCTTGGTGAGCTTGCTGGAGAGGGAGAGGGGGAGAGAGGAGAGGAACAGGGGGCCACATGGCTGGCTGTGAAGGAGGAAGGGGGTGTCATGAGGGAGCAGCACAGAAGGGGGCTCGATCCTTTCTGCTCGTGCTCCTGTATGCGCTGCTCTGTTGACTTCGCAAGGAAGAAGAGGAAAGAGAAGAGAGAGAAAAGAAAAGAAGAAAGGGAAGGAAAAAAAGGAAAAGGACAAAAAATGGGAAAATTTTCCAAACATGGAAATTTTTGGGAAGAAAAGGAAAAGATAATTTATGAAGTTGGTTTAAAAATTATTTTTGTAAAAGAAGCCTAATTACAATTAAATAAAACATAGGAGCTTATCTTTAATTGAATTAAAACAAATGGACTAAGATGTAAAATCTAGAAAATTATGGATTGAAAATAATTATTTTTTTGTACCAAAGACTCAGTAAAAAATAATTAAATAAAGAGGCAGAGACTATTTTATAAAAAGGAGTTTTAGAAAATATTTTAGAATTAATTTCCTAAGAGAAAAGATTTGGATTAAAACAAATTATCTAAAAAGGTTGCGGGCAAAGCAGTGCTGCAACTGGGCTAGCACAAGGGGAAATTGGGTCCCGGCGCTAGGCTAGTGCGGGAAGGGGAGACGAGACGGGGAAAGAAAAGCAAGCTAGTTGCGGGAAATTGGGCCCAAAGAGCTAAGAAAATATAGAAAAGGGTTTCTAATTTTTTAGAATTTAAGTTTTAAATGAAATTTGATTGAATTCAAATGAATTCTATTCGATACCTAATTCTAGAGCACACATCAATACAAAAAAAATGCAAGACAACATGAATGCAACAATCAATTATAAAAGCCTCAATCAAGTTAACAATTTATAAAATAATCTTTTTCCTAAATAAATTTCAATCCACTTCTAAAATCTAAAGCAATTTTTTATCTATTGCAAAAAAGTTTTGAAATTTAGAGAATTTTAGTTACATTCCAAAATTTGTAATTTTGAGGTGTGACAAACCTACCCCATTAAAATGAATCTCACCTTCGAGATTCGACTGGATCAGAAAAGAGATTTGAAAATTCTGCCTTCAATTCTTCTTCTCTCTCCACCATGATCTTGAACGGAACAACACACCTTAGTGCGAGCTTGCCTCATATCTTGAAACGTCGTAACCATCTCATAGGTAACAGCTTGAGGTATACATAGTCTCCAACTTCAAAACTCAATTCTCTTCTCCTATGATCGGCATAACTCTTATGTCTTGACTATGCAATCCACAGGTTTTTTCTCACCATACGAACTTGTCTCACAACATCTTACAAAATGTTGAGTCAATAAATTTCCGTTCTCCCATCTCATTCCAAAATAATGGGGTTTGACACCTACGACCATCTAGCATCTCAAACGATGCCATCTCCAAACTCTCTTGGTAGCTATTGTTGTTGGAGCACTCGACATACAGTATACTCTTGTCGGTAGTTTTTGTAACGGCAAGATACAGGGTGGTCAAGATTGCATGTTTCCGTTCTGAGGTGGTCATGCAAACAACTAAGCACACGATGATCTATCCTGGTTCAAGCCCCTCCTCGGAGGTAATAGCCCTACGTCCAGCAGTTTGGTATAGAAGATGAGCATGTATTACAAGGGGTGAGCAGAGAGCATGAGAAGTTCGCTTGGTGAAGGGGGGAAATGGATCTTGTACCCCCTAACTAAAGGGTAGCGGGCCTTTTATAGATCACGTAGTGGTCTGCTAGCTATAGTGTGATTACATTACATCCAAGGCTAAGTTACATGACCAGTGGGGCACCAAACTAAGAATGTTAGTTAGTAGAGGCTGGACAAGGCTTCCTGAGCACTGAGGTGGACAATGCCCGTGACTGTTCTTGGAGACATCGTTGTGTTGCATCGACTTTACTTGGCTGCTAAGCCTTCCCGAGTGGGGGTCGATGTGGATGGGCTAGCCTACCACCAGCACCGTCCTATGGTCTACAACCATCAAATGAGGGGACAGGGCTTCTTTTCAGGGGTTATCCCATCCCATCGTGCCACTGTGGATGGTGGCGCCTTTCTAGGGTGTGTGAAGCCCGTGGGACTAGATAGTTGATGGAGTGCTGACCGTCCGGATACCTGTATGACCGAATCTTATATGGAGAAGCCTGCTTTTACCAGGGCATGCTTATCCTACGTCAGAGTTATCATGGTGATTATGCATGTACCATTGGTTGAGTTGCTATGCCAGGCAGTGATGGGACATATTCAAGCACTCGAGTACATGCCGTCAGGCATGTGTGGGCTCCTCCAGCCATGTCCCATCGTGCCAGGCACTAAATGCCACCACTTCCAGAGGTAACATGCCTATTTGTTGCCGAAAGCCCCCAAGCATGTTGACTGGATGCCCGGGCTCATCCTGGGTTGAGAAGGGAGGTGGAACGGGCAGCCAGGTGGTGAAATCATGGCTGCCCACATCTATCATAAGGAGGAAAAGTGATGGCATGGACTACTTTGGATTTAGTTCTTTTTAGGTTGGTGGCCCCTAATCTTCAGCCAAGAGTGATGGGCTATATCCGTTATGGGCTGTATGGTTCCCTAGCCGTTTACCACTGGAGGAAACCGGTCATATAAAGAACTTGAATCCACGACTAGTAGCACGCAGTACTCAGGGTACTGGACCCCAACAGTAGTCCCCGAGCCCTCCATCGAGTGGGTGGCTGGAGCCGATCACTTGACGGTGGGCACAATAGGTACTAATATGTTACTGCGGGTGCCTCCGTGGGATTGGGTGGTGAGATTGTGGGTCAAAATCCTCCACAGTGTCAACTGTGAATCCCACGGTGGTGCCCACGGTGTTGCCCCCAAGGCTGCGTCTGAGCTGAAAGCTTGGGCAGACGCTAAGTTCCATATGTACTGCTTTGTTTTGTGCTAACGACTTAATGAAGCCCCACGGTTCCATTTGGGTTGTCAGAAAGTGGCGCAGCTTGCGCGTTGACCTCATGTTGAGGTGTTTCGATGACCCAGAGGGGCTGAACAATGGGCACTTGCCTAGTGGGCACGGTCCCGGAGTTTGCGATTTGGCTAACGGTCTGAGACTCGGTACCATAGTGCTGAGTCAGAATCTGAGTGTATCCTAGGTCACCGTTTGAGGGTGAGAGATAGCCAGGGTGTGATCCTCTCGATAAGATCAGACAGGGGCTAATGCCCCCCAATAAAATCTGGGCTCGGTGGTTTCAAGCATCATTATCGAGTAATCCCTGGCAGGAAACCCAGACGGCTAAGTGCCAGCCTGCACAGAGGGGCGTGAAGAAAACCTTCTGGTCAGGACTTAGATACATAGCATGAAGATGTCAGGTCCCCTCGATGGGGCCCCTTATGCGCCAGCTGCTTGCCACCATTTGTGTCACTTCATCCCTCGCTGTGGTTGCTCTGGGCGGCTCTAACTCGACTGATGGGTTTTGCCTTGGAACCCTTTGCTTTTGTAGACCTCTCGGTAATCATGGGGCCTGTTTTGGATACATTTGCCATATCCCTCGATGTAGAGGGCACATCGTATGAGGAGTCAGGGTGGCGTGTAAACTCATTTCTACTTAGCCTTTTTAGAGTGCTTGCTAAGCTCTACTGCTTTGCCTCCTTAGTTGTTACACCACAGGGCTATAATGCTGGCGGTCACTCTTGTGTGCAACCTACATCCTCTCATAGGACCTCCCATCATCTCCCCACCTCCTTCCCTACAGCTGAAAAGAAAGAGAGATAGAGAAACAGATCTAGAAATAGGAGAGGATTGTTGAGCTTACTGGGAGTTACCTCTCCTTCCCTTCTGAACCATGGCAGAGTTGGGCTAGACCGTGTCGAAGGTCATGCGAGAGCACCTGTAAAACCTTATGAGTCAAGGGTACATGACAATGGCGGAGCTAGTGATTCCTGCATGCTCGAGGATTCCGCATCCACTATTCAGGCAGGGGGATACGTCGTGGCATGTGCGACATTCTACGAGCAGGGATTTGGTGTGCCATCACACTGATTTCCCCGCTCTTTATTGCAGTTCTATAGCTTGGAACTGTATCACTTGGCCCCCTTGGGGATCTTGCACATGGCGGCCTTTGTGAGTCCGTGCAAGGCCTATATGGGGATTGAGCCCCACATCAATCTGTGAAACTACTTCTTTCGCACCTGGCTATAGCAGGGCTCAAGCCCGGAAATGGTGGCATTGAGTAATGTGGACATCTTTGTCAGATCTGGGAGTGGAGCAGATCTTACTTTCACCTCCCGACATCTAGTCCTCCGGACAGGTGGTGGAAAGTATGGTTCTTTCTAATGAACGACATCGATGTGCCTCACTCCGTGTTCACGGGTAGCCGCACCATCCCCCAACCCAACTGGGGGTATGATGTGGCCTAAAGGAACCTCCACAGGCTACAACCCTTGCGCGACGTCATCCAGCAGTTGCTGTGAGGAGGGCAGACGAGCGCAGACCTCTTTTGGTTGCCACGTCCAACTGCTCTGTAAGCAAGAAATGATCATGTGGATGTATCTGGGGCCAAATTGTCCTGATCATCCCTTCTAGGTAGAGTTGGGCAACACGAAGATCAATACCCAGATTCGAGGGGTCCTTGCTCATGGGGCTGATCTGAATTTTGGCCCTGCCCTGGTCCCATTAAGGGAAGGGGTCGACAACCCCTAGGTGAGTCCGCTCGAACTCACATCGTGTACTTGTGCCAATTTCTATTTCTCAACGCATGCAGCGCCCAGCGGGAGGTCACCTTACCTGAGGATGTGATGAGGTGGGAAGCCAACTGTGTCTACAGTGAACGACTGTGGACACTGGAGCACAGGAGATGGGCCTAGAGTGCTGCCAACGTGGCAGCAAGGGCGCGGGTGGAGGATACTCCCTCCGATCACGAAGAGGAGGATGAAGATGAAGAGGAGGAGGGGTAGGTAACTGCACCTCCACATTCTCCACTGAATGAATACCTCCCCTCGCTTGATGACCTCTTTAGCTGGTAGGAGGGGATCTCCGTTGGCGCGCGCTAATCAAAACGGCCCAAGACGGAGACCGGGTCATTGACTGGTCTGCCGCCATAGCCCTGCCTCGCACTAGTATCTACTGACCTATAGGGGATGAGTGTTGCGGTGCTGGTGATGGGGACAACTCACTTACCCGGGGTTTAGCAGGTCTCATCATCTTCACCGGCCACCAGAATTACAGCGGCCATGATGGTGGGGCCATCCTCGTTGGGCACTAGGGGTGCGGAGCCCTCGTCCAAGAAGGCATGCCCTTGTTCTTTGTTGCCGATGTCCTCCCGGTATGAGCATGGCACTTTCCACTGATTTATGCCGCTCCCACTTCTCCTATTCTTGTTTTGACTTTAAAAGGTGGTGCTGGGGTGACAGGAGCCATACCTCATCGGTTCCGATCATTCATCGGCCCATGGTGCATCTGAAGACATCCCAGTGTCTGCCCCTGGTGGAATCATCGACTATGAGAGTGGGTGACCTAGCCATGTTCCCCTCGGGCTCACCGCGACCGGTGGTGGCGCCGCTGGAATCCCCGGTGTCAGAAGAGCCTACATAGGAGGCGCCGGTACATGAGATGCCGAGTGCTGATGTAGCATCACTAGGCGCCGCCAGCATCATGATGGATGGTGTTGGCCCCCCACCAAGTGGTGACACCAGAGGCTTGCTCCGAGATTTGGTCATGCATGGCGCTAGCTTCGGTGTACTTGAGAGCACTGATCCTAGTGATGCAGCTCTAGCCCTCGGGTCCTCAGGCACCACAGGCCTAGGGTGTCCAGACTTCTCCTGCCAAGTTCTCCTAGCTTTTTGCCCCCGCCTATCGATTGGAGGCAGGTGGGGGATGATGCAGAGTTTGTGTGTTCTTGGGTAACCGCCGCGAAGAAGTTATTGCATGAGATGCTGGCCTCGGTCGACCGGAACATCATGCACTCGATTCAGGTTAGTTTGGAAAAGGAGAGGAAAATTGGCTCATGCACCTCTAGCTTCCTTCCAGCCCTCTCATCCCCTCATGCGTTTGTTTCTGCAGCTCTTATCCCAGGGTAGGGTGGATGCGCCTACATTGCAGGCAGAGGTGGCCCAAGCACCGGAGGCAGCTGCTACAGTGGAAGCCGCCCACATCGCAGCGGTACTTGTTGTAGAGACTTCTGCTCAGGAGGTTGCTACGGCGTGGGATAGCGCCATCCATCACATCAAGGATGTGGAAGACCGGGCTACCTTGGCGGAGAGGGAGGCTTGAGAGAAGGTGTCGAGAGTGGAGGTGGAGACCGCCGCGGTGTTAGCCTCTGCTCGTGAAGATGCCGATGGCCTTGTCTGGATACACGCTCGAGCTCGAGAGGTGTCCGAGAAAAATGCCCGTATCTTGTTTGATGTGGCAACCACTGCCGAGAGTTGGTGGGTGGTGTCCGAGAGGAAGCATTGGGAACATGAGTCTCCGCATCCCCTCCTACAAACCCGGGGCTCTGAGCTGTGCCTCGCCATTCTTGGTCCTCCACGGGTGACGAATCACCTATCAGAGGGGATGCGGATTGCTGCTCTCTACCACATCGAGATGGCTGGAGAGCCTGTTGCACTTCGTGCGATGGTGTCTTCTACCATGGAGTTGATGCTCAGGTGCTCACCTGATGAGACCTTCTGGGTAGAAGTTGTGGGTGAGCTGATGGCCAAAATTTTGAGGCTGAATGGGCTGCACTCATGACTTGAGCGGCCTGCCTTGAGGATCTGCGATTTGCTCCTTGGACCACCACGCGGTCGGGCCCGATTAGCCAACCGTCGGACAGCTGGGGGCGGAGCTGGCTGCACAGTGAGAGGCGTATGCTGAGCTAGAGGCCCTATGGACTTTAGTTGCATGAGTTTGAGACTTGGTGCTGCACAATGCTGATGGGCCATCTTCTTTGGCAGCATCTCTATCCATGGCAATTGAGCTGCTCGAGGGCCAGGTCAAAGCCGCGGCCGCTAACGGGGTCCCCTGGGGGACCCAGTCAGCATTGGTTGCCACCTTGTCGTACTTCCCAGGGACGGAGCTGCTCAGGTCCAGGCACAACATGGACCTAACAGAGGATCAGGAAGATGCCCTTTGGGCCTAGGTGCATGTGGCCTCAGACTCGTTGGCGTCACACGTCCCTCCTTCAGTCGCTCGCAGCCCTCCCGATGGCACAGGGAGTAGTAGTCGTGGTAGCTTACGTCGTTAATATTTTGCTCTTGTGTAAGAAAGACCCGGATGAATGAAAATAGGTTGCTTGCATGATCCAGACACAACCACCTCCTATTATCCTTTCTTTCTATGTTTGTCAGCCCTGCCGAGCGCTACGACCTCGAGAACCTTGGTAATCATTCAGCACGCAGCCGCTGCGGGCGTCCAAACTTTTCAAAAAAAGGAAAACATGTGCAAATTTTTGGATGCTAACCTAATCCGGGTAGCCCCCAAGTGCTGGGATACAGGTGGGCTTTCCTATCTGTATCATGGCACTTTTGGCCGAAGGGCATACCTTCAGAAGCAATAAAAGAGTTTATGAGAAAGATGTTAGGGATGGGAGTTCCTTAGCTGATTTATGTCCCACACATAGAGTTGCGCCGCGCCATTGGCTTGTTGGAATTACTCTGTCGAAGATAGGGCCATGCATTCTTTTCAAAGTCATGGGCATGATGGCTCACCTTCCTTGTTGGCCTGCCACATTGGGAGGATCGATGTTCTTGATGTGTGGGCTCGGTCCCCATTAGAAGTGAGTGGGTGTTGTGCAGTTTGAACGGCGAAAAGACCGAAGCACCTACCATGCCACAAACTATCCCGGGCGTGGGTTTCAAACAACCTCTTCTAATTTCTCTGCGGTATAAATAGCAGGAGGCGAGGTCCCCAACCTCTCACCTTGCCATTTCAATCTCCAGTGAGTTGGAATAGAAATCACCTTTCCTCACCGCTAATTTTGAAGCACGCCCCACTCCTTTGTCTATGATGGCTAGTGGTAGAGACCACAACAAGCATCCTTGGGGTGGGAGCCGCCCCCCCACCATGATGGACTCCAGTCACTGTCCCGTCGAGCAAGGAGGGACGCCTCCTCCAATTGGGCCTTGCCATCGGCTAGGTGGGGTTTTACACTGTGTTAGTGATTGCCTGGGCTTGCTTCTTGTTGTGGCACTGATCTCCGCTTGTTGATTGGTGTAGGACTTCTTCTCCTTCAGATGTGGTGGCTGTGTCAGTGGTGGCCATTGAGTTGCAGGTGCAGCTCCTTGCCCGGGAGAGGGAGCTGGATAGCAAGAAAGGTGCCATCATGGCATGGGAGGATGGATTGGTGGCTTTTGAGCACACCCTTGGGAAGGTGCTCAAGGCACGTGATGCCAGTCATGCCCAGGCTAAGGCTATCTAGCAGGACTTCTTAGCGTAGACACGTGCCTCTAGTTCCAGGTCTAATAGCTTATCAGCCTCAGTCGGAGGTTGGAGGAATGCCAGATTCACCTTTGCCTGCAAGAGACAGACCTAGAGGTACAAGAGGCGGTACTAGTAGAGGAGCAGGTGCGCAGTCTACATCCCTTCAATGAGCGGGATCTATTGGTGGAACTTGAGGAGACTCATGCACGTGTGGATGGGATCAAGGGTGAATGCGTCGTTGAGGCTGGGTAACTATGGTAGCTGGTTGTGGAGATTTCCAATGCCTTAGTCGACCTGGGGATGTTACCCGTCCGGGACGTTCCCCAACTCCCAAAGTCAGCTCAGGAGGTCTTGATGGTGGCTGGTCTCCTTCTGGAGTGCCTGTGAGAGGCATAGGCCTCCGGTGCTGGCCCGTGGGACTGAGTTTGGGCCGGCCACTATGCCCATGGCTTCATGTTGTTTTCCCCACCGTCTTTCATTCCTTCTTTCTTTTGTCCCTTGGAGCGACTGTAATATACATTTTCACATATATAATTTATATATTTATAAGGTTATTGGAAAATTTGTGCCATTCCAACCCTGTGCCCCTGTGTCCCCAACCGCAATGAGTTGGCACCCCGAGCCTCAGGTTAGACATGTGGTGCCTCCTCGGTGGGGGGCATCCTCCATAGACCATCATGGCTACGTCTTCCCCAGGGAAAGGCATCGTGTTGCTTTAGCCTGGGTCTTCATCGAGTTCTGTACCTCGGGTGAGGGACCCTGAGATCATGAAACTCTTCATCATGTCACAGTCCTTGAGCTTGTGCCTAATGGGGTATGCATGGTTTGGGCAGGCCTCCTTGAGGAGCCTCATGAAGTTGTCCGTAGGCAGCTTTGTCTGACGCTTGTTGCTATGCGCGACTGTCGCAATGTGCCCCACAACGGAGCCACCTGCTGTCATACCCAGTTTTTATGCCAAAACCAAGTACTCATCATATGCCAAGATCAATTGTTCCAGACATACAGCCAAAAGTGTTCACAGATAACCAAATATCACGAATAAAGTATAATTATTATATAAGTAATGTCTCTAAAGACTATGATGACTCTCATCCAAATGAAACAATGGAAAACTCCATAACTCCACAAGAACGGCAACCAGGGCAATACGTAGCCTAGAACTCCTCATCGAAGAATTCCACTCTAGCTTCTCCTTCTGAGCAGTATGTTTGAGTAGCAGGGGAATATAACAAGGTTGAGTACACTTATGGTTGATACTCAGCAAATGCAGGGATGAAATGATAATGCAAGGTAATAACAAGGATAAAACTATAATGAAATGGTAAGCAGAAATGCACCTCTACTTGACTCCAATTATTAGAACCAAAATTACTATGTTAAAGTTGTAGGCTAAGACTACCCATTTATGTTGAATTAATCTCAAAGTATGATCCACAAAGAGGTTCTATTGATCATACGACTCCACACAGACTAGTCCAAAACCATACCATTCTCATCCAAACCATACCATCTAGTCAAAAGAGGATCCCAGACTGCTTGTATCCATAAGCATGGTTGTGATGATAATTGTACACTTTGTAAAGGTAAGCGCCCTATACCCACGAGCAATGATTTCATAGCTCGCTAAGTGACTAGAGAAACCACCTTTTTGCCATTCTTACACTTCCTTTGGTGTATGGCCCCGAGATCACTACATGCTGTTACAAAGGTTTACTATGGGTTGTATGCCAGGCTTAGCTAAGGTAGTATGTGGTACCATAGCAATGCTAAGGTTTCCTAGGGTAGTACGCCATACCACGACCCCTCTTGCACCATGTGAGTCTGGGCGTTGGACGCACGAAATTAGATCATGAAGGGGCACATTTTCCTGGCCGTAGATTTTATCAACTCAATAACGAACCTAGGCCATCGATTATTGATTGAACAGCTCGGATTAAATAACGTGAAGGGGTGTCAGATCTCCTAATCTCAGTTGTTGATGTAGGGATGGATGGCCCATGGTGACTCTGCCGGCAGGGGCGGCACGACAGTGGTGGCGCGGCCGGCCCACGTCGGTGGCTCACTGGAGTAGGCCATTACCGATGCTCTGGTCCTCCATTCTTGATGAGATCTTGACCTAAGGGGGCGGCGTGAGGTGGGGACTCACCTAGGGGTGTTCTTGGGCAGTGATGACGACCGGAGTAGTATGCACGATGGGGTGTCCTTCTTCCTCAAGCTCGGTGATGGTGAGAGCGTCCTCCGATGGAGCTCTAGCTCGTCCAAGACCACAAGCAGCTTTACCTTGGTCTCCTCAAACTCCTCTTGCAGATCGATTGGCTCGGGTGGCTATGAATTCTTGCGCACGAGGTGTCTTATGGTTTAGCGGTTGACTTGATTTGCGGATGAAAATTTGAACTAAATATGTTGGTATTTAAAGGGGTTTGGCACCTACGAGTAGTGGATTCGGTATTGTAACAACTCTATCTCAAAGTCGGCTTCAAATCACAGCGGATAAGAAATCCAAAAGGGGATAAATTCGGTTTTAAATGAATGGCTTAGCGGGTATGATAACGGGTTCGAGTCGGGTTTGGGTCCTATCGGGTCTGTGGGTATCGCCCCCGACGGGCGCGCTAGGCCATGCTGGCCTTGCGGGTCACGCACGTTAGAGGGGGAGCTGGGCCGGGCCAGGATGCGTGGGGGAGGAAGGGAGGGGAGGCCGGCTGGGCCGCCAGTGGGTTTGGACCCATTAGGCTACGAAAAATGGAAATCCTTTTTTCTTTTCAAATCTTATTTATAAATTTCAAACTAATTTGAATTCAAATCAAATTTGTATTTTGACGACTTCTACTCGCACAATAAAATACAAGAGCACTTCATCACACAAGAAGATATGCAACGGCATGAAATACAACAAATAATTATTTATTTACATAATTGATTTTCCTAGAGTTTTATTTCCTTGTGAAAATCAGGGCATTATAAACCTACCCCCTTAAAATGAATCTCGTCCCCGAGATTCGGAAGTATCAGAAAAGAAACTTAGAAACTCTGCCTTTAACTCTTCTTCCCTTTCCTAGGTAGCTTCTTCCTCGGTATGATGGCTCCATTGCACCTTGTTGTAACACCCTAATTTTCGCAAAGTAATAAAATGATGGAGATTATCTATTTAAATAAATAAATTATTGCATATTGCATTCATGCCGTTGCATAATTTTATTTTGTATTTATGTGTACTCTTGTATTTTATTTTGCGAATAGGAATCGTTCAAAATTTAAATTTGAATTGAATTCAAATGAATTTGTAAACTATAAAGTATTTCAAATATTAGAATTTTTTTCTATTCTCTCTATAGTCTTGGGCCGAATCTTTTTCTCTTTTCTAAACCAGCCCGGCCGGCCTCCTTCCCTATTCTCCTTGGCAGCCCGATCCTGTGGCCCAGTGCAGCCCAGTGGCCAGCACGAGCACATGCCGGACTCGTCTTCCCCGTGAAGACTTGGTCAAGTAGGATTTTTCCTTCCCCAACTAAAAATCCACCAAATCCCAACTGAAACTCGGTTCAAACTTCGATTGGTGAAAGCATCAGAGCTGTATTCTTGTTGCATGTGATCGGCAAGCAAAACCCCTATAAATAGGCGAGCTATCATGCGGTATTTTTGCAAAAACCGAGCTAAACCCTAGTCGTCGCTTCCGCACAAAGCGCCGCCACTCGATAGTGTTTTGGGCCACATCAACTTCACAACGAGCTTGCTGACACCGTGCCGCGCCCGTTTGATGAACACTCGGTTGCTTGAGATGGGAGGCACTCTGGTGAACTCGACCGGACGGCCATGGAGCGCCGCCGCCCCCTCCCCAATCTAATCTTTGCTGTCCCTTAAGGAATCAAGGGCCACAATTAGATCGTGGATACCCCTTCACTTTGATTAAATCCGAGTCATCTGGAGCCGAATCAATGACCCAGATTAATCTGAGTTTTTCTTTTTTAGAGTAATTTAGAATCAATGAATTTTCTTATTCAGTTTATTTTAATTACCCTATTTAAACTATTAACTTCAAACCTTTATAACTTCCTAACTGTAACTCTAATTTAGGTGATTCTTGCGTCACACGTTCGTAGCAACAAGTAGCATCTTTTGGTACTATTTGTTTAGTACTATTTCTTTAGTCTTTAGTGTAACACCCCGTGTCTCTAATCCACATGATTATATTAATCATTTGTTTAAGAGACCCTAAGTGTTGATGAATTTCTAAATCTAGAGTTAAATTCGAAGTCTTCCAAATTCTGAAAAGTGTGGACCATTAAGCTTAGTCGTCGATTTTTCAGAATTAATTGGAGCAGAATTTGTCCCCACTCCCAAAAGAGAAATTGTTCCTGATGACATGGTCTACAAGTGTGCAAATTAAAAAAATTTGGAGCTATGGAAGAATTTGTTCCAAGTGTCCAAATATGGCTATACAGCATAGACTTCAGACTTAGCACATTTCGCAGAATCTGCTTAACACTTAGCCATTTTGTAAATGCTATAACTTCGTGGATATTGGGAGTTATCTTGTGCATGTCAGAAATATTGTAGCACAAGTGTTGTAGAACACAATGGAACACTCCTTGTCCAAGTTCCAGCCCAAGTGAAGTTGTGGCAGTATTTCTAATTTCACTGTGTTCAGTTTCAGATTGAATTCAGGCAATTGCTTAGCAGTTGACAGTTTTGGAAATCCAATATCTTCTTCATTTGTGAGATATTGTGTGTGCTTGTCATGTTGATGATAGTGCAATGTTTGTAGATCACTATGGAGCACACCTCGTCCAAAGTTGAGCTCTAGTGGAGTTTCTATAGCTGTTGCAAATAGCTTAAGTGACCACAGTTTGGTCAAATCAAGTTTGACTTAGAATCATTGGAATAATTCAAAATCCATGGATAATCTGAGGAAGTTGTAATCACAAAAGTTGTTCCAAATTGGATTTCACATCTCCCCAGAATAATTCAAAATCTGCGGATAGTCTGAGGAAGTTGTAATCCGCACGCCGCCTCTTCCCCGCCTCTCCCGGTGCCAGCTCGCCTCGCAGCACCTTCCGTGCGCCCTCGTGTCCACCCCGAGCCGTGCCTAGGCCCACTTCTACTCGTTGGTTGCTAGAGCCACCGACCGACGAGCTCCTGTGCCACCGATGCCGCCCTCGCCATCCTGAAAGCACCGCCCCAAGCCACCGGTCCTTTAGCTCCAATGCCGCTCCACCAAGCCCCGCCCAAGCTACCTCGACGCTGATCCGAGCATGTTGCGCCGCCTCCTCCGCGCCTCCGCATCCGCGTCCTGTGCAGCCCACCCAATGCTCAGTGCTACGCTCCAAAGGTTATCTCGCTTGTCTCGGTTCATTTCCGCTCCTTTGGTCTGTGGCACATTGGTTCTCACTCACCTTTTCGATGTTGAGGATGAGAGGCATAAGTGCTGGTGATGGGCGATGATGGCATGCCTTTCTGAGAACATGCCTTTGAGTAATCGAGGCGACTGTGGGAACTGACCCTATCATCTCTTGGAGTCGAAGTGTTCCTGTTTGGGATGGTTTTGTGCTTGGATGGTTACTCGGTCGAGTGATAACCAGTGCCGAACCATTTACATCAAGATTCGTAGTGCGATGAGAGATGTTAGGGTTGCTTCTCCCTGACTGAGCATAGGCGAAGCTGAGCCTTGTTAAAGCTATTTGATTACTTGTTACTTCTCAAGGGTAGGCTTTCAGGGTGAGCCCTTAATGCAAGCTCTAATCACGTTCCATTTATCGTTGTTGCAAAACTCACATTTTCTATTTGGCGAGGATGATGCTTGCCACGATGATGCCTCCACAACGTCGATGATGGCAACCACGAGGAGGAACTGTGGTGTGACCACAAGCTCGAGGGAGATGCCTTTCTTCACGACGTCACCTTGACATGGCCGAGTCGAGTTCCGGCATCGAGCTCGCCCATCCCTAACCTTGAGTGAATCACTCAGGAGTTGACTTTGACTTCAAGAAGGAAAGGCCAAGTCAAAGCTTTTGGGGGTCAACAATCATGAAGCTCGAGAAAACTAACTTCTTTTGTTCCTAAGCAATGGCAAGCACTGATACAGAATCCTTGTATAGGTTTTAATTTATAATATTTATTTTATGTTATGATTATGCATTTACGTATAGGAGTTTGATGGAACCTAGTTGCATTAGGTTTACCTTTCTTATAGAGACACCTTGTTTACCCTACGATGGTTTAAAATGTTAGAATGGCTATGCTTAGTATTATAGGCCATCGGTAGAACACGAGTGGTTGATAGCCGCTCACGATAGGCCCCTTCTCACGATGGTGGTTCTATGTGGCTTAAGTTAGTGATCGGTTATTAGCTTTATGTGAGACTAGGTGGGGCAACTAGGGGAAAGTGGGGAATACTAGATGGGAAGGATGAGAGTGGTCTGATGTCAGATTTAGAGCTCCAAGGTGGTAGCCCCCGCCTGTGACGATTAAGGACCGCGTCGGTTGTGCCCTGTCGCAAGAAGCATTGAGTTATGTACTGATGCATACGGGATTTATGGGGTCCCGTAAACTTAGTAGCATCGACGGTCGCTGAGTTGGATGACACCCCACTGTACTTCATGGATGACATTGGGATAGTGTTCGGGCCACCCACGGACTACCTGATGAGGTTTTCGCATGGAAGATGGCACTAGGGTACGGTGGGCCCGGCTCTACTCTTTGATAGTCAATGCGAAAGGTGGCCACTCGTGATACCTGTGTGGTTCACGTGTGTCGTGTTGTCAGGTTATTTCCCTTGCAAAGTGACTATTGATTCGAATCTCCGTGACACCCTCGGATATGGGCGAGGCTTGTTCGCTGTGTACAAACGTAGAAGTGCTATATCGTTATGTTCATATGAGATTATGGTTATGTTAATTATGACTACTTAGTAGTAAAAAAATTGATGATTCTAAAAATGGTTGATTGAGTTACCATGCATGTTTAGCATAGGTTGCTAATCTAATATTATTAATGTTAATCAACTTAATTTGGCTAGTAACTTGATTAAAAGTGATTAGTAGTAGGTGCTAGTAGGCTTGAGTCATTGTTTCACTTGAAGTCTTGCATGTCTAGAATTCGTGGCCTTCGGATCACGACGGATAAGTCTTGTTGAACGTAGTCGCTCAAGCTTTTGCTCTTGTTGTTTTTATTTATTTGTGTGCAAGTGAGGATCTTCCTCCTTCTTTCGACGACGCCGACGAGGGATGACAGTGGGAGATCCAGACCGATGAGGGCTGGGTTTCCTAATAGGACCCGCAGGTGTAAATCATCCGAGGAGGTCCACTCTCTTCTAGGGCGAAGAGTGTGTGTCTATCATGAGAGTCGAACGCTTTCGTAAAAACTCTGATTATCTTTTAAAGTATATTTGGGCTTTATCTTTTGTAAACTCTAATACATGACACTTAATCTGTAATAACTTTAACCTGAATTTCATATTTGGTACTGTATGCTTATGTGTGTGTGTTTGTGCATTCTCGCTTCATCAAAAACCCCCCGATATGATCTTGGGAGACAAATCCCTCATTTCTGAGGTGGTTCTGTCACAGTTGGTATCAGAGCAAGATTGGGGTAAAACACACATGAAAGCATTTAAA
>VSTD030000422.1:0-16245 GCA_008808055.3 Sporobolus alterniflorus | reverse complement strand
CAAACAGAATTTACATCATAAACTAAAATAAACAAAATAACCATGAATAAAGCTATACATGCCAAATAACTAGCAATTATGCTCGAACCATGGGAGATTAGACTTAATCGAGAGCGACCCTAAAGAGAGAACATAATTGCCGAAAAACCCCTGAGAGCTCAGTCAAGAGACCTAAGTCGGGGTTCATGATGTGGCAAAGTTGTATTGCTTGTGTTGTTGTTTTTTACAGTGGCCTCTAGCTAACTATTTATACCATGACCTTGAGGATCCATATCATCTTGGGACGCAAGCATCCTGATCCGATTGGTTTACAAGATTCAAACCTGCTTGAATTATAACTCGTTATTGCCTAACAAACTCTTCAAACTTGCTAACAAACTATATTTTTTTAATTTATCTCTAAGCGAACCACCCACGCCTCCGCTTTCCTTGTGACCCATCATTGTGCCGCGATGTCATCATGTCACATGCACTATACTTTCCAAGGGAAGTCTCTTCGGTTTCTTGTTACCTATTGTTGCATACCCGTAGTCCCTGCTGTCACTAGGCCCTATCAAATTCTGGTGTCAACATCACTGAAGAAATTTGCAACTTATAATTTTGTATATTGGATTTAATATTATGAATAAGGCAAACGGTCAAACGTAACACGAAAAGTCAATAGCGATAACAATTTATATACCCCGGAGGAAGTATCCTAGAGATAAAAATAGATGAGTACATGAATAAGAATCACTCGTTTTTTTTGGCACTAACTTGAGGCACCCAGGAGCCAGGAGCAATACTAGAAAAATAGTGATAAAATTCCAATGGTACCCAACATCTTCATTGTCAAGCAAATCTAAAGTTTGGCAACTTGCATTATAAAAAAAACAAAATTTGGCAAGTTATTATAAAGAATAATAGTTAATGGTGCTTGACTGCCCTCAGCTGGAGTTTGTTTTTAGATTACAAATTAAGTGAAATTCTTTGCCTGAATTATTTCCACTTTTCAAAAGCAAGCGCATATGAATGAAAAATGACTGGACACTTAACCTAGGAATATTCTGGGGTAGTGGCTCTAGTAGTTCTTGGTCGCTTCCTTTCTGCCGTTGTTGCTCCTAGTAGTTCTTGGTCTTTTCCTTCCAGCGATTGCAGTGTGCTATAAGTAGGCCACATTCGTGCAAAGGGGAGACAGATTTTAGCTTCTGGAATCTAGAAGGAAAAATAGTAAATTAAAGCCTCCAGAAAAGAAGAATGGCTATTAGCATACGTGTGATCGTCGGAATTATTGGTATGTTTTGTGCCATGATTATTGCTTCCAATGAAAGGTTTCCCGTCCTATATATTTATTTAAGGAATATCAGAGTGAATCTTTGTTGTGATCATTTTTCATCTTGCAGGATGTGCAGTTTGTATGCTTCTCTATACAGCGCCAATGTACATGATTACATCCTAAACTAATACGTCCCGAAACACTGGAGGGACTATTGTTAACCACCATATTTCTGTGATTCTGTTTTCCAGATTGACATTTAAAAGAGTTATTAAGGACGCCAACGTCGGAGAGTTCTCGTGCGTTCCGTATATCCTGACTCTCTTCACCTGCCTCACATATAGTTGGTACGGGTTTCCAGTCGTGAGTTGTGGGTGGGAGAACGTAACTGTCTTCACCATCAGCGCAATAGGAGCACTGTTTGAAGCCTCATTCATTAGTATATACGCATGGTTTGCACCAAGACAAAAAAGGTATACAGTTTATGATTAATGCATAAATTAATTTTGTACTAGCAGCAGTTTTAACCATGTCGTGATATAGCAAATGGAAGTGTAATGCACATGAGTGTTTAATTATTTCAAGCTAATCTTGCAGAAGCTTGTTGTGCTAATGGTATCTCCGTTCGTCACAATCTTCGGTGTGACAATGGCTGTCTCAAGTTTTACAATCCACACCCACCACATGCGCAAATTATTTGTTGGAAGTATTGCTGTGGTGGGCGACACGTCAATGTACAGCTCTCCGCTTGTTGCCGTGGTGAGTAGAAGAACAACGGGCTATATATGAAACGTTAGGCTTCATTGTGAAACCTTGAAAGTTTAAATTAATAAACTATAAACTCATGATGCACTTGAGACTTTTTATCTGGCATGATATCTAAGATTTTAACTTTCTTGTACTCCCATAATTGAAGAGACATGTTATGAGCACAAAAAGTGTCGAGTTCATGCCTTTATATTTGTCAGTGTTTTCCTTAACCAGTTTAATCTCTGTGGCATATGGAATCCTAGGGCGGGATCCTTATATCATGGTTAGTGTGTTATCTGGCTTATGCTTACCCAACTGAAAATACTATACTTTCATTTGCAGCACTAAATTTCCATACTGACATATATGTTTCATTCCTCTGATAGATACCAAACGCCGTCGGGTGTACTGCATTTACAGCAGATGCAAGGAAGCACCCAAAATTATATTGAGGTGGCAACCAATCATAAAGACAGGGAAATGGAACATAAGACTTAGCTTGAAATTAAATAGTCCCTCTATTCTTAAATTGTTGTCATTAGAACAACAAATCTAGTTCAGTTTAAAATACAGTATTTGTCCTCGGGACAACAAATTGATATCGGAGGGACTACCGTCTTTTCTCTATAAGTTTTCTTGTTCTACGCCTGTTAAGTTGGGAAACAAAACTTGATATCCAAATATTCACCAAGCTATTTGCTTGTTGTCTACATTGTGCAATTTCTCCGGGAGCCTGGGATGTCACAGATAAGCTAAATGCAAATGTGGTCCACAAGTCTAGAAGTCGGATCCACATTAAAACATAGCTTGACCACTGGCTTCACATTAGACATGTACAGAAAATAGAAAACGCAGAATTGTGATGTTGCTATTTATCATGATTTTAGTGCCTCATAAGCCCTATTAAAGTCATTGGAGAAGGACAACATGTAGCTGATCAAAATATTGTTAGCCCTAATTCTGCAAATAAGCCAAGAAGAAGCACGACGGCCGTAGGGGAGGAGGTTACTGGGGTGATGCCAGTGTGCTCTGGTCGGCGCGGCGGGAACCTTGTTGAGGCTGGGGGAGTGGAAATGGAGTGCCGGTGAGTGCGGGTGCGGGGAAAGTCCTGTGTCTCCTGCTCTGTTCTACTGCGCGAAAAGAGTCAGTCCTCTGCTTCCCGCTTTGTTCTGTTGCAGGTTCAGAGTCCTCTGCCTCCACTCATTATAATTTATTATTTGATCATATAATTTATTATCACTGTTAAATAAAAGTACAAAGATTAGTACATATGCCCTCTGTTCTTTTTTTTACTACCAACATCAGAGTAATAGGTTTTTTTAGAAAATGGAATTACATTCAGACCTCTAGATGTTCGTGTATGCACAGCCCCGTTTATTACATAAAACAAAAATAAAAGAAGTATAAATGTAGTACATACTCGTCAGTACTAAAGGTCCCATGCGTCCTATATCTATTGAGTTCTCTCGTCGTTTTAGTGTCCATGTAATTGCTTGCTAAATATCTAGCTTGTAGACCACAAGATAGACACCACATGTCATCGTCCAAGAAGGAAGATCGAGAGGCAACCCAAAGTCGCTCTCTGGAGGTCTTCTTTTACAAGTTGGCGACTAGTATGTAGCCACAACTGGCTTGATTTGCCAAGCACGGAGCAAATCCGGTCAACATCGGTTGTCACATCATTAACCATTGGCTGCTATCTGAGCACCAAATTGAATGTGAGCGAAACTCATTGGAAGCAAAATATGGCAACATGAATTTCACTAACCATGAAGAGGATGATGGCATTGTCTTCCTCTTTAGAAGAGTGAGGCGGAGCAAGAGCATGAGAGCCATAACCTGACTTGGCAAACTAGCGGACTTAATGGGGAACACCAGCTGCCGTATCGTTGGAAAGGATCCACTCTAGCCATGTCCTAAGATGAATCTATGCATATCAGTAGGCCAGAGATGATGACTCATCTCTACCATGCTAGAATCACGTCGTTGTTGACGCATCACCATGGCTGCATCTCATCACGACCGCATCTTAATGATTAGGGGTTGCTAGCACCATAAACATGGTTGAATCACCAACAAATTGAGGAACCAACGCCAACACAGTGACTGTGATGCACTACCATCCGGTGCAGGTACACGTAGACAAGAGATGCATGGATTTCACTGTTCATGGTCGTGTCACTCATCGGCGCCGTCTTCCACCACGAGTCGTCGATCGAACCACATAATATCACGCGTGTTGCCGCCATGCCCGACGCGAGACGCGGCCTCGTCTCCACGACACTGCTGCGCACAGATCTATGCAGTGCGGCCTAGCATCTTGAAGAGAGACCCGGATGCTACCATGCTAGCTTGCACCACGGTTATCCAGTAGTTCGCTCCGGCGACGGCGAGGTAGGACGTTGCATGTGATGGCAACGTGCCTCCGCTGCTCATGGCTGGCCACAACCATGGAGGGGCCACATCACCCCATGTCCCACTGTTGGCGCTATAGATCAGGCCTAGGTACCGGGGACCCATAGCCAGAGAGGTCAATCGCACGTGCTGCCGAGGCTGGACTTTCTCCCATCGTCGCACGAGAGCCATTGACACGAGCGTGCGATCTGGATGCAATTAGGCCCCCAAACACCAATTGGATTAGATCGCCCCGGATTCTATCGTCCATGGTGGAGTCATCTAGGGGAGAGGGAAGGAAGAGAGAAAATGATGAGATCGACCTCCCTGCGGGTTGTGCCGGCTTCAGGCTCGTAGGATTGGGGGACGGGATGTGGTGGCTGCGGTTCACCTCCCGAGTCAAGGGGGACCGTGATACTCCCACAGAGTAATAGATGAAAGAGACAAGCCAAAATATTCGAAAAATTACTCTGTTTGAAACCTTTAGATGTAATGACGTTTAACTGAAACTAAAGCCTTATAGCCAACTATTAGTTGTTAGCTGTTTGGATCGGTCTACTATAGTACTATCCGAAAGGTATTTAGAGATCTATTAGCTGAAATTATTAGTTGTCAGCTGTTTGGATTGGTCTACTATCAGAAGGATCCAAGCAGGGTCCTATTCTTATGTTTCCACAATCCTATGCAGATTCTTTGCAAGTTTTCTTTTGATGGTAATGTTTTGCATTTGAGGTGTTATTGCATAGGAGTCCAAAGCACCTGTGATGGTGGAACATATAGCGCAGAATTTCATAAAAAGTCTTTGATCCCAGACCCCAAAACAAAAGGCTAATGGGGCACACTGGAAAATACGGCGGCACACCTTTCATCCATCCAGTAGTCTAAATCGACCATAAATAATGCAGCGTCTCTCCGTCTCGTGGGCAAAGTTAACTTGAATTCGAATTCTCCAGAAAATCAATTTGAGCCAACCGTGTTCCGTGCTTCCTGAACCATACTCCCTTAGTTCATAAATTATTATTATTGTTAATTTTTTAATTATGTTAGACTACTCGTCTTATTTAAAATATTAGTTCAAATATGTAAAATTATAAGTTAGGATTCAAATTTACTTCCTAATAAAATGAATCATATTGAAATATATGATATTTTTTTAAATAGAATGAATAATTAAACGTAACTCAATAATTTAAAAATAGAGGGAGTAGGATAGAGCGGCTGCCCTTCCCACTGGTGTCGCTTCAACCTAAAAAGGAAGAACAAGGTAAGGTGACTCACCTTCCAGTAGAAACCACGCGCCAGCAGTGTCTCACCATATAGTGCCCCACACGCCCGTGCGTTGCCATCACCACTTAGAGCCTGTGCACTTCACTACACCGCCTGTTACAATCATGGCCGGCGTCTGCTCGACCACTGTTCTCATCCTGATGCTGACCGTGGCCGTCAGTTGTCACCATCTCCAGCGCTTCCGACAAACTGACAGCAGCTGTGCAGGCGACTGATCGCGCGGCCGGCTCTGAGGAAACGAGTGAGCTGCTGCCAATGCACAACAGCATTGGTGAACAGGAGCAGCCGGTGGACAAGCTGGCTGCCGCCGGTGGGCGTCGGGATATGGTGCCTCCGGCAATGTAGCAGCGAGCTTATTCGTCCACGAAGGATTGGGTCCAGCTGGGGGAAGGCAAACATGGACGACGACGATGACAAGGGTGACTCTGATGATGATCGCTACTCAGTCCACGGTTCTGACTCGGACCATGACCATGATCACGATCATGACTCTGATTAAGATGGTGATCCCGATTCTGATTCGGACTCTGACCATGACTCAGATGATAACCACGATGATGATGCCGACGATGACTCGAAATATAGAAGGAAGAAGCATGAGGCTCCAGGGAGGAAGGAGAATCCTAGCCCTAAGCACAATGACGAGCTGCCTGAAGTAGTAATTAATACGTGAGGTACTGATTCCCGTGCCGGTGCTGCCTGGAAAATCACCACGAACATTCAAAGCAAAAAAAATCAGTAGATGGAATGTGTTATCTTTGTGTGTGTAAATAAAAAAATAACATGTATGTTAGAGCATCTCCAACTCTATTTTCACTCCCCATATCCGAGGATCCTTCATCATATTTTGATCTTTTATTCTACACCACATTTTAATGAGTTCTCTAAATCAGCATCTCTATATTTCATTCACCTATATTTTATTGTTATTTTGTAACAGCTTGTTAGCCGAGGGGAAGAATTCAAAGTAGAGGAAGAGGGAATTGGGGAAGAACAGGATAGAACAAAGAGGTAGGCGGCGGACAGAGGAATGATTAGAAACTGAATGTTTGTTACATCTGTTCATTGATGTCGTTCCCTCCCTCAGGCTGCGGGTTATAATACCCTGTGCCTTTAGTCACGTTCATGGGCTCACCCATTCTGGCCCGTTAGCACGCACAATGGGTTTCCTTGCCCTGCTACTCTTGCCCCAGCCCAATAGCTCGGTTCCTTCCTTAGCGCCATGTTGTGTATCCTGAGCAGTGGTAACACCCCTCTCTTCTTGAGCAGCAGTTTGTCCCCAAGCTGGCACATCAGGAAACCTCCACTTGATTGCCTCCAAATCCTCCCAGGTGGACAGGGACTCTGGCCATGCCGACCACTTGATCAACACTTGCATGATCATCTTCACCCCACGGGCTACCAAGCAACGTTGTAGCATCTGCTCAGGCACCTACAAGGAAGACAACCCAGGTGGGACTAAAGCCGTTACCTGATGTTTACTGCCCACAACCTTCTTCAGTTGGGAAACGTGAAACACTAGATGCATCCGTGATGAAGCAGGTAATGCCAACTTGTATGTGACTTCTTCCACCTTCTGCAAAATCTAAAAGGGGCCAAAGAATCTGAATGACAATTTCTGATTAGCTCTAGGGGCTAATGAAGATTGTACATAAGGTTGTAGCTTCAGGAAAACCCAATCACCAACAGCAAAGACTCTCTCTGTTCTGCCCTTGTCGGCCAGAAACTTCATGCGAGCAGCAGTCCTATGCAAGTGTTGTTTGATCAAGGCATTAGCCACTTTTCTGTCTTGCAACCACTGTTCCAACTCAGTTGATGTAGCATTAGCAGGAACAGATAACCCAAAGTGTCCGGGGGAGTCTACCAAAGAGGGCTTCAAACGGTGATCAACCAATGGCAGTGTGAAAACTTGTGTTGTACTAGAACTGGGCCAAAGGCAGAAACTGCAACTAGCTCTTAGGATAAGCACTAACAAAACATCTAAGGAAGGTCCCTAAACACTGATTAACCCTTTTGGTTTGACCATCAGATTGTGTGTGATATGATGTGCTCATCCTCAATGTAACATGGGCCAGACTAAAGAGTTCCCTCCAAAAGTTGCTTGTGAAAATTGGATCCCTATCTGAAACAATAGAGGTAGGAAGGTCATGCAACTTGTAAACCCGATCCATGAAAACCCTAGCTACAGAAGTTGTTGTGTATGGGTGCTTCAAGGCAATAAAATGGCCAAATTTAATGAACTTATCCACCACCACAAGAATACAATTAGCACTGCCAGATTGTGGGAGACCCTCAATAAGTCCATAGTGATGATCTGCCATGATTCAGTAGGAACAAGTAGAGGCTGTAAGAGGCCAGGGGACTTAACTCTTTCTATCTTAGCTTGCTGGCAGACCATACAAGCTTGGACATAGTCATGGACAGCTCCTTTCATGCCCTTCCAAGCAAAGAATTGCTTCAGTTTTCTATAAGTCACTGGAATTCTAGAATGGCCACCAATGGCAGAGTCATGGAAGGCTGCAATTAGTTTTGTCTGGAGCTCAGGACTGGAGCCTACCCAAACTCTGTCTTTATATCTGAGGAGACCTTGGCTCCATGAAAAATGTGGTACTGCTAATGCATCCATAGTGATCTTGGCAATAGCATCCTTGGCAAACTTATCATGTTGATAACTAGAGACAAGTTGGTCCAACCAGAGAGGCTGATAGGAAGACAAGGCAGTGCAGTTCCTGAAGATACTGGTTTCCTAGAGAAGGCATCATTAGCAGCATTAGCCACCTCTTTCTTATAAATGATTCTGTAGTTAAGACCAAGTAGCTTAGTGAACACTTTTTGCTGCCATATAGTATTCAACCTCTGTTCATTCAAATGCACCAAGCTCTTCTAGTCAGTGTATATATGGAACTCACTGTAATGTGGGTAGGACTTATATTGATCAATAGCAAGTAAAATAGCAATATACTCTTTCTCATATGTGGAGAGACCCCTGAGATTTGGACCAAGTGTCTTGCTGATAAAGGTATGGGATGTTTCCTCTGCATGAGCACGGCTCCCACACCCAATCTTGAAGCATCTATCTCAATGCAAAAGGGATAAGAAAAATCCGGTAAGGCCGGGACTGGAGCTTCTACTAAAGCTTTCTTCAAAGTCTGAAATGATACTTCCTTCTCTTGAGTCCACTGAAACACATATCCTTTCTTCAGCGATTCAGTTAGAGGCTTAGCAATGAGTCCAAAGTGCTTGACAAATTTCCTATAGTAACCTGCAAGCCCCAGAAAGCTCCTGAGTTCCTTCACATTTTGTGGTTGACTCCATTCAGCTACTGCTTTTATCTTACCTGGACATGTAGCAACCTCCTGCTCACTAATAACATACCCCAAGTAAGACATGGTTATTTGAGCAAAGGAGCACTTTGACATCTTAACTCTCCATTGGTCCTGCTGTAGGATTTTCAGCACTTTCTCTAGATGGTCCAAATGCTCTGCAGATGATTGGTTGTACACCAAAATGTCATAAAAAAGACAAGAACAATTTTCCTGAACAGAGGAGCCAATGTGGAATTCATTGTTCTTTGAAAGGTGTGAGGAGCCCCAGTCAGGTCAAAGGACATCACTCAAAATTCATAATGGCCTGAGTGAGTTTTAAAAGCAGTCTTGAAGGAATCCTCAGGGTTCATCTGAATTTGGTGGAAGCCAGCACATAAGTCTAGGATAGAGAACCAACTGGCATTCTTGAGTTCATCCAGAAATTCATTGATAATGGGCACAGGAAATTGTGCTTTAGCAGTAATGGAATTGAGGTGTTTGTAGTCTATGCAAAACCTATATGACTGATCTTTTTTCTTAACCAGCAAGATAGGGAAAGAAAATGGGCTGCTGCTGTTTTGAATCAAACCTGAGGCCAGCATGTCCTGCACCTGGTTTTCAATTTCTGTCCTCAATGTAGGAGCATACCTCTATGGTCTTATGTGCACTGGCCTTGCCTCAGGCATCAGTGGAATTGAATGATTGCAAGCTCTTTTGGGAGGATACACAATTTTGTTGGCAAACACCTCAGCATATTGCTCCAGCAACTATATGATTTCAGGAGGAAGTTGCTTGGTGTCAATAACAGCTTCAAACACATCAAGATGCAGTTCCTCTTCAGCTAATTGGAACACTTGCACTCTATGACCAGGCTGTAGCTGAGACAGAATCCCATGCAGGAGCATAGAGGATTTCCCATAGGGTATGCTCAATCACTTAGTCCCCCAATGCACTCTCATAGGGCTGAATTATTGGAGCTAATCATACCCCAAGATCATGCCATAATGATCTAATTGAAGCACCTTCAAGTCTGAACAAAATTGGACTTCCCAAATTTGCCACTAAGCACTTGGTAATTGGGAGTTGCAAGTCAATTGAGTACCATTGGCCACCTGCACATTGAATGATCTCTCCAAGGATGTGACTCCAGACAACTGGGTGGCAATCCTATGGCTTAGGAATGTGTGGGAACTGCCTGAGTCCAGAAGGATAAGTAACTCTGCTCCTTGAATATTGCCCCATAGCCTCATAGACATCACAGATTCACTACCTGCCATTGCAGCTTCAGACAGACATGCATACAATTGTGGTGTCTGATCAACACAAGTGTCCACTAGGGTTTCATCATCTGAAAAGGGATCCCAAACCTCTTGAATGGCATGCAGTCACACAGACTCAGAACACCTATGACCAGATGCCCATTTTTCTACACATTTGTCACATAACCCCCTTGCACGCCTATATTGTTTCAGTGCCTTGTGTTGGGGCGAGCCTTCGCACCATCACGGAGGGTACCTGCAGCGACCCCCGCCAGTTGGGTTCCTGAATTCCAAACATATTCAATTGTACAAAAGATATACCTGTCGTGTTTTTAAGGGAGCTGAGGGTGCCCGCGGCCTCCACCTGAAGGCTAGGATGGATCGATGGCATGAGGGTTTGCGCTACCGAGCAGGCGAGAACCAGAATGCGATGGTTTCACGGTAACCATCAGCCAGAGGTTCCCAAGCCTGTGTAACACATGGCAGCTCACCATTGGCCCGTCAAAGGTGGTGCTCTAATGTACTAGTCTAGATTAATCCCTGACCGTTTACTCTATTGGAGGGGTAGGTGGTTAGGGGCAGTTAAGGCATTATAATAGGATCGTTGAACTCTCACTATTAATAGACCTGCATGGGCTCCTTGCCTGGGGGGATGAATTGATTGGCAAGAAATTCCGTGCCAATCACTACGTGTCTTGTTATCATGCTCATTGTCTTTCTATCACACTCGGTGCTCGATAGCCTCGTGACCATCAAGACCCAACATTGGCACCCACCATTTGTGAGCTCGAGAGAACACCCATGAAATGCCACCCAAGAAGAAACTAGGAAAAAAGATTCCGACCGAAAGCTCATCTCAAGTGGCCAGAGGTCAAGTTCCAATCACACCTCAAACAACCACCCAAACCATGCATATATCCCAAATGGCCCACCCACAAACATCCATAGAACCTCATCCTACAATAAAAGAAACTAGAAGACCTAGTGGAACAACCAACAACCCAGGCAGAGGTGCTCACCATGAACACCTCTATGTCGAACATTCAGCCGCCATTTTGGCACCAAGAGACCGAAGCTCCAGAGGATCCGCAATAGGATTTAGAAGAGGAGATTGAAGCAATCATTGATGATGAATTGGTATGCCTCCGCCAGGAGAATGAGCATTTGTGACTCATGTAGGAGCAACTGGCCAGGAGAAAGGCCATGGCAAAAAGGTCTCAGATCATGCACCAGCAGATCAAACAAGAAAGGGCAATTCAAGCAGAGCCTATAGTGCAAGAGCCTCTGCTGCAGCAATATCAACCACAGCAGCCTCCTCAACAAAGTACGCACCAGCAGTTGAGACAAAATAGCATTGACAATAAGTGCCCCCTGGCTGACAACCTACAGCTACCCCCATGGCTGCCTTAGTATAGAGTGGCACCTCCACCAAAGTACTATGGAGAGTCGAGTCCGAGAAAGTTCCTTATGTCTTCTGAAGCGGCAATAGCTTCATCTGGAGGAGATGACACAACCCTAGCCAAATCATTAATCATATCCCTTGAGAACACAATCCTTTGAGAATGCAACAGATAATTGGTATGTCATACTGCCACCAAGATCCATCACATCATGGGTAATGCTCAAAGAAAAGTTCCTAGTCAACTTTCTGGGTTTCCAAGCAGATATCAGTATAGAGAAAGATATCTTCTCGTGCCAACAATACTAAAGAGAAACATTGCCAGATTTCCTTCGTAGGTTCCTTCGGCTCAAGGCACAAGCCCCGAAGGTCTCAGATGAGCAAGCCATCAAAGCATTGCGCGCAGGCTAGCTTCACAACCATCTAGTAAGGGAACGCCCGAGAACATTGGAGGAGTTGTATGAAGAGTTCTGGAAGTTTAATAGAGTGGAGGTGCTACACTTTTGTAAATTAGGCCAGCAAAGAAAAGTCAGAAACGATAACGAAAGTTCAAGGCCATTCAAGTACAGCAAGAGCAAAGAAGGCACATCGAGTTTTGATGCATCACACAAACAAGTTCACAACATCGACTCGGATGGATGCGGACCACCTAATAATTGGGAGAAAAATTTTAGACCTCCACGGCAAGAAAGCGAGAATAGAGCGTATGATCCTAGGAGAGATCATCACCAAACCAGAGGTTGCTACTCAAGTCGAGGCCATGGTACGGGCCGAACTCAAGACAGACCTCTCTATTGCATGTTCCACAAAAGAGACACTGACCATCGGACAAGGGATTGTCCCATCTTCCTAGAATCCAAAAAGAAGATGAACCAAAAACATAACCAACCATCGATCACCATCACAGCCAAAAAAGTTAACCATACATCTCACTGGCACCAACCATCACAATTCTCCTCCTCAAACCAACCTTCATACCAACATTTCAACTCCCACCCAGAATACCAATCCAACTACCACAAATACCCTTCGTAATACTACCAGCCATACAACTACACCCCACATATAAGCCAAGTCCACACACCCCAACCAACAATCACTTACCCTCTGCCACCATTGCAAATAACGTACCCCACTGTAAGCTCTCAAACAACCCAACCCAAAGTAGAGTGAAGCACCCTATCTCCACCTCCACCACAAAACCAAGAGTCTTCCCAACAAGCCACCAATTTCCCAACCTTCGGAACTATACACACCATCACCGGAGGTTCCAACCTAAGTTTCGAAAACAAGAGGCAAAAGCGAGAGCACTATCACCAAGTCAATCATGTAGCAGTTGAAGGCCCAATCGTGTGAACCAAGTGGTCACATGTACAAATAAACTTCACCAAGGCTAACATCAAACTTGCATCTTTCTCACACATAGATGCAATTGTGATCACATAACACATCGAAAAGTGGAATGTCACAAGGGTGCTCGATGACAACGGAAGTCATGCGAAAAAATTGTTCCTCTCTACTTTCGAGCAAATGGGTCTCAACAAGAAATAGCTAAAGGAAGCATTGAAACCTCTTTACAGTTTTTTTTTGGGGGGGGGGAGGAAAATTAAACCAATAGGTTCCATATCATTATTAGTATCTTTCAGAAGCCTCTCCAATCCTCACACCGAGTATATAACCTTCGACGTGGTGGATATGAGTTATCCTTACAATGACATCTTTAGAAGGGGTCTCCTCTACACCTTCGAAGTAGCACTTCATTCTCTATACCACTGTCTGAAAGTACCAGCTACCCTGGGGGTTATCTCAATTCATGGCAATCAAAAAGAAGCAAAAAATATAGAGCAGGGTTTCACTCTGGGCCACAAAAATGTGAATTGCCTACAGGATGAAAGAACAGAGAACTGCATTGGCGTTGCTAAGAGTAAAAGCGAAGGTAATTTCGCCAGCAGGCTGATCGAGCCAGAATGTGAGACCAAAAGAGTTCCATTGGACCCAATAGTACCGGACAAGACTGTCATGATCTCTCAAGATCTAACATCGAATGAAGAAGCCGAGTTGCTATCATTCATGGACAAAAACTCTGAAGTTTTTGCATGGAGAACCTCTGATCTTATGGGGGTGAGCAGAGACATAATTGAGCATAAACTTCAGGTCAACCCCTCCACAATGCCCAGAAAACAGAAGCTCTGCAAAATGTCAGATGAAAAGGTGGCTGTAGCAAAAGCAGAGGTTCAGAGGCTACTGGATGCAGGATTCATACATGAGGTTCTATATCCAAGTTGGCTCGCGAATGTTGTAATGGTCAAGAAGAAGAATGGTAGATGGAGAATGTGCACAGATTTTACCGACCTCAACTAATGTTGTCCGAAGGATGACTTCCCACTATCGAGAATAGACAAAGTGGTAGACTCAGCAGCAGGCTACGAGACAATGGCATTGCTAGACTGTTTCTTGGGGTACCACCAAATATGGCTCCGTAAAGAAACAAAGAGAAGACAAGCTTCATTACACGTTTCGGTACCTACTGCTATCTCAGAATGCCTGAATTTCTCAAGAATGCTAGCCCGACATTCTGTAGAATGGCAAAAGCTATCCTCAAGTAGCAGATGGAAACTTCGGGGTCCAGAAAAGAAGTACAGAAACTCACAGGCAGAATCATAGCACTGAACCGGTTCATGGCAAAATTGGCAGAGTGAAGCTTACCGTTCTTCAAAGTACTCAGAGGTTCTGGCAATTTTGAGTGGGGGCAGATCAAGAAGAAGCTTTCGATGCACTCAAAGAGTACGTATAAAGGTTACCCACGCTAGCAAGTCCACAACCAGATCAACCGCTCATTTTGTATATTTTGGCAATGCATACTACAGTCAGCGGAGCACTCATACAAGAAAGAGAAGTATCAAAAGAGGGCAAAAAGATATCGCACCAAGTCCCAATATATTTTATTTCTAAAGCTCTTGCTGGCTCCAAAAAATATTACTCAGAGATGGAGAAGATATGCTATGCTGTAGTAATGAGCACGAGGAAGCTTCGACATTATTTCAAGGCTCATGGAGTCAGGGTCCTGACAAATCAACCACTGAATGACATTTTCAGAAATCGGAGCATATTGTAGACTTTGAGAAAAGAAGCGCTATCAAATCTCAGGTCTTAGCAGATTTCATCACAGATTGGACAGAAACATCAAGTTACACCGAGGGTATAGTCATGGACACGCCATGTGTAACACCCACTTTTTACAAATAATAAAATTTTGTCAAACTAGTAGTGCATCAGGTTGCATTTCTAAATAAATAGTATAAGGTGAAATCTTCATTAATAAATTTTGCCTAAGCTTGCATAACATAGCATGGCATATTCCATTTTTCTAAAATACTTGAGGAGCCTATAAGAATTTAGGAAAAATCCTCATGTCAAAATCCTCCTAAATCTTCTTGTGCAAATTTCCAAAGCCTTGATATATTCAAAAATTTAATTTTTATTCAAAAAGGAATTTTCTTCGGATTTCGGCCCATCCGGCCCAGCCCTGCGCTGGCCCGCTCCGCGCCGCAGGCCGTCGGCTCCCCGCTCGGCCCACTCGGGCCAAGCCGCGTTGGCGTATTTTCTGAAAGGCATATTCTCTTCGACCTTGCGCGCTCCGGTAGAGACGCCTTCTCTCTCTCACATCACCACCAAGTGGGGCCCTCCTGTCAGCTCCATCCCCTTCCTCACACCGGCCGACCGTTGCCGTTTCTCCTCGTCGTCTGTGGCCACCCTGTGCCGCCCAACTTCACCCTCGGATGCCGCCCGAGCCATTACTTGCCCCACCATCATTTCCCCCCTTATTCCCCCTCTTAACCTTGCCCCCGTCTTCAATGACGTTAAAGCCATTAACGTCGCCGTTACTCCCCCCCGGCCACCCCTCTTCTGTGCCCCCGGCCCCTATAAAAGGGCGATGAGACCCTCCAGCCCTCACCGCACCTCATCCGCTCTCTTTCGAGCTTCTTCGTGCCCTCCTCCACCCTCGCAACGGGCTCAAGCCGCCGCCGTTCGTTGCCTCCGGTGCACCGCCTCGCCCGGACTCCTCTCACACCCCTATATAAGCTAGGGTGCACCTCCCCCATGCATCCCCCTGCCAATCCCCTCTCAAAATCGAGTTCTAGCCGCCACCCAAGTTCCACCACCGTCACCGCTACCCGTCGTCGCCGCCAACTCTATTCCGAACCCCTCCCTTCAAATTAAACCATGTGTCGGTCGTGAGAAGCCAAAGACCTAACCATAGAAAAAAGAATCACGTCAAAACTCGATCTGTACCCTCCACAATCTATCGCCGAAGTCTTGCTATTGTTTCTCGTCGGGCTGCGACTTTTCCGGCGAACTTGAAGTCAATCCGACGTTACTGGTGAGTTCCCCTTGCTGTACCCTCGCTCCCAGACTTTACGGATCTGAAATCGGAGGTCTATAGCTCAAGTTATAGCAAATTCCGGTGAACTTCCGGTGAACTTCCGGCGAGCAGACTCCATTGCTGTCTTCTGCCTTAAGCTCCATCCGAATTTTACAAATAGGTCCCTGTACAGATTTTATTTAATTACAGAGTAGTCCTTAGTACTTAAAACC
>VSTD030000421.1:0-16255 GCA_008808055.3 Sporobolus alterniflorus | reverse complement strand
CCAACCAATCCTCGCGTGTGAATCGTGTTCTTGTGCTCTAGCCATCTTCAACCGGCGTTGTTCATCGATCCGAGCCTTTCATCTATCTGATTCTTGCGGTGGCGGTGGCATGCCTGCAGATGAAAGAAGCATGTGTTGGCATCCCCTTCAGCCAAGAACGTGAGTATAGACCGTTGCCTTCCTATGGTTTAGGAGAGAGAAGCCAGGTCAAGGTACTTGAGCTTTCGCTCTTTTCTGAGGTCGATCTCGTGGGAGGAGAGCAGCCACCGATCCCGGGCTTGATCAAGGTTCTGGATCATTTCATTTTCCATGACAAGCTGAAGCCGAACACTGCCTATGTATTTCTGACTCCATGAACACAGCGACTTGATTGTGTTGTGCAACTTGCAGTCCAACGTCCTGAAGGCATCCGTATCCTGCACTTGGCATTGCCACCCATTCTCAACAGCATGGAGATAGGTCAGAAATCTTGGCCAGATGGCTTCGAAACAGAAATGTTTCTTGGCCTGGGGGCGGCATTGGAGTGGATGAGCAGAGGGGCATGATTGGAGCAGCTGGACGATAGGGATCTCATGCGATGAAATGGGAAGTAGTCACATCATGAGGAGCAAGCAAAGGCGCGATCGATGTGCTCCAAAATGGGGTGAGCACGCTCATTACTCCAGGTGTAAAGGCGACCTTGCAGATGGAGCTCGGAGAGCTCGAGGTCCTAGAGGAGGCGTCGGAACATGCCCATTAGCCGCTGGTTCAGCCGGTTGTTGTTTTATCGGAAGCCTTGTCAATGAGATTGATGTCACCAGACTAACCAAGGCCTGACCCTCCCCGGCCAGAGCGGATGAATCTGACAAATGAAATCAGCCTTGTGAGCTTAGGGGGGGGGGCATAGACCACTGTGGTAGCAAAGCACAAGCCGCCTATAGCTCCTTCAGGACTCCTGTCAAATGCATTCTTTCTCCTCCTCCAGCTCGTAGCATGCTAATGATGGTTGAGTAGTCAGCTTCAATAATAGCAGGTTGCCACACCCATTCTGCCGTCAACAGTATAACCCCTCCAGACAAGCCTCCACTTCTGCTTCCTCCACCGATGAGCATCTTCTCAGTAGCTACCATGTCGACAGGATAACCTGCACATTCTCCAATCTAACCACCACCCCTGCACTTGCCTCACCTGAATCAACACATAAACCTGCATCAGTATTTAATTTTATCCATCCTTCTGGCGGCGATTTCCACCAGGTGACCTTTGAAGCCGTCGAGCTGGCCCCCTGTGTCTAACTTCCCATGATGGGTTACCTTAGCAAGCTTTCCTTTCCATTTATCATTTTCCTAGCCTTGCAGTGTTTCACTAGCAATCTCCAGAGAATGGCTATAGCTAGTCAGAAAATTTGCTGACCCTATAACCGAGCACGTACCACTGCCATGCACTATATCATTTCTCAAATGCCAATTGCCAAACCCTCCAGAACAAAAGCAGAATATGTGCCGCAGTTACCTTGTCCTCCGTGTTTAGCAATAGTAACAGCCAGTCTGGACCAGTATATTGGAACTGTGCTTCTTCCCGCAATAGCCAACACTTTCTCATTTCATGACGGTCTAAAACCTTTTGTTGATTTCAGTCTTTTCCTCCAACCTCACTATACGCCATTCTTCATCAGTGAACAATCCTGAGGTACTGGAAGGTTCTTCATCACATACCCAAACTGAACAATGTATCCCCGTGAAGCTAGTTTTTTTTTAGTTTCATCAATAATCTTCTTCAGTATATTCAGAAGCTAAAAAGAACACAAAAATCAACTAGTGGGTTGTTCCAACAACCTAGATTTCACAGAAGCTATCCAAAAGATTTCTTAAATACAGAATCTAAAATAGTATTGCTGCTGCCAGAAGCAATGACCTATAGTGGGAGTAACCACCATAGTGAAATCCATATTGATCAATGAATAGTTGTCTATTACTTTGCTATGGAACAAACTAAGAAATACAGTTTATTTACATGAATATATTCATATATGCCAGTCATATATGAAAATAATTGGCAGTCATATACGATAGAGATATTTCTGACCATTTTGAAAACAAATCTACCATCGTGATGTGCTGGATGCAACTCTTTATCCTGCTTACCATCAAATTGTTGCTTCATTCCATAATATTTGTGATTTTTTTGGTAAGAACCATCGTTGCCCCATGTAAACAAACTTACAAGAAAATAGAAGGTACACCGATTAAGTTTGGTTTAGACATAGCACACATCCCATCTTCCATTTGGTTCGCCCAGTTAGAGTTAAGTCTGCCAGATTATCATTGATGGTAACAAAAATCATTGCTTTGAGGGTGAAGCTCTTTTGTCGGTACGCATCCAAGCATCGACTCCTTCTTACCATAGTTTCTGCATGTCATCCATCAAAGGTTCTAAAAAAACATCTATATCAATGGCAACTTGTTTCGGCCTAGAAATAAGGGTAGTCATTATAAGATACTTTCTCTTGTTGCATAACCATAAAGGAATGTTGTATAGGCTTACAATCATTGGCCATGTACCATATGTGTTTGTCATCTCACCAAAGGGATTCATTCTGTCAGTACTTAAGACAAGTCTTACATTTCTTGGATCAATGGAGAACTCAAGATGGTGAAGATCAAAGATTTTCCACTATCGGGCATCCACAGGGTGGCAAAGCTTTCCATCTTTCTTGTTCCCATTGGTCGCAGCATGCCAGATCATGAGATTAGCATCTCTGATGCTAGAGAATAGACGCTTCAAGCGATCGATCACTAGTCGGTACTGCATCATGAGGGCCAGAATTTTTCTTTCATTGACCACTTCTTTCCCTTCGCCACGAGTGTTTTTCTTCTTCCACCCTCTCTTCTTCCTATTACCCACAAATCCATCATCAACATTGTCATAATTTGTTTTGTACCAATTGGCGTTGCACATTGGATACCTCACCTCATTGTTGTGTTCTTTATGGTACAATATGAAGTGGTTCAGGCAAACATGTAGTTTTTGTAATCCCAGTGTCAATGGTGACAATAGATTCTTTGCAAAAGGTAGGTGCTGGAGGGAAAACTGTTCGGTTTTGGGAATAAATTGGCTAAAATTTGTAACAACTGGTTGAAGCTTGTGTCTGACCACTCATTTCAAGCCTTTAGTGTTAGAAGATCAATCACGGTCTGCAATACTATGCACTCCTTATCACACCTTTTTTATGCATTGTGTAGAAGTTCTTTTGACACCTTCTCCATCATCTCTAGGTTATGGAAGCCTCTCTTCCTATTCTCTAATAACTCCTCATGCTCAATGTTGTGCAACAATTCTTCCACATCATGGCCTTCACCACCATGACTATCATAGAACATATGATCAGAATCATCATTGCCTTCCTTTACTATTCAGTGTCATTGTCTTGCACATTCTCTCCCATTTCACCAGGTTTGGTCCAGGTTGAGTTGTTATCAATGAAAGCCTTATCCGACAAGTGCTCACGAATCATTTGAGCCCTAATCCACAATACTTTGTTCTTGTAATTCTAACAAGGACACCATATTTCTTTTTTATTCATATAGAAAGCGTGCATCTTGGTGGCTTCGACAAACTTAGTGACTTGGTTGAAATACAACAATGGGTCTCCACTCGAACCATCGTACATCCAAGATCTATCTTCCTATCTTCGAAAAAGAAATACAGAGACAAATAATTACTTCCTAGGGCAAACAAGAAATCCTAGGTAAACAAAACAAACAAGAGAATAAAGCATTAAATAGGAGCAAATGGCATGGACTTACCTCCTAGAGGAAAATCCGTGAAAAATGATATCAAAACCTCCCCCCCCCTTATTTTTCAATTTTTGACAGCCGTCAGACATGATGTCCTAAATAGCAGCTATGAATAGACCCCGACAGAAGGGATGAAGTATTTATAGGTGCCTATTAGTGTTGGTCGTGTTTGATCCTATCACATACCGACAATAGTATCTAAAATACTAGTGCCAGTCTGTGTGGACATCAATGAGAACTGACACTGATATATTTTATATCAGTGTCAGGCAATGATGATGTGAGCATAGACCGACACTGGTGTCTGGTGCTAGCCGCTAGTGTCAGGTCATACCGGGGAAGGCCATACCGACATTATAGTGTCGCATGATTTTTATGCTTGTCACTGTTTAAAAAGAGCAAGTGTCACCAAAGGCTCTTTCTATAGTAGTGTAGGTATCATCAACTGTGATACCCATTTGAGCCTTGATAGGACCTTCTTCAGACTAATCATCAATGATGGTATTCTAGGAATCCATGGGCCCCTCTAGATTTGAATCTTAGCACCCGAGCCTACTCTTCAAATGGCACTCTTCTTCAGGAGTTCTAGCCCATGCTCAAAAGCACACCATGTTCTTGATGCATCACCAGGGAAGACCATATCAATTAATTCCCCCCTCAGAAAGTATTTAGCATTAAGTAATAGCGCACATAGACTATCTGGGAATTGAGTGAGTCTCTAGGCCTGCCTTGCTAATAAGGCCTAGTTGAACAAGCGCAGGCCTTAGAAACCCATCCCTCCCATTACCTTGGTCATAAGTAGCTTATCCCAAGCCATCCAACTTTGTCTCATCTCATCGCATAAGCTTGTCGGATAGCTTGTGCTACCAATTTGATTAGGAGCTCTTTTGCTCCTAAGGACATATTCCTCTCAACCCAGTTTGTGAATCTTTTTGTAAGTCTTTCCTTTAGAGACACAAATTTATCTTTTTTCATTCTACCCTTAGGTGTAGGTAATCCTAAATATTTTTCCTCTAGGGCAATGTTCTCCACATTCAACACTTCTTTAACCCTGTCCTGGTTCATCGGTGGACAGGTGGATCCAAACATCATCGAGCATTTTGATGGATTTATGAGTTGGCCCATGCATCTCTCGTACATGTGTAAAGTCTTGTTAACTGCACTAGCCTGCTCTTCTGTTGCTTCCAGAAATAAAAGGGTATCATCGGCAAAGGGCAAATATGAAATACCTAGAACAAGTCTACAAATTTGAAGTTCATGGAGTGCACTGCTCATGACTTCTTGCTATAATATACGAGATAGACCATCAGCCACAAAAAGAAATAGGTACGGTGAAAGTGGATAACCTTGGCACAGCCACATGAAGGTTTGAAGGATTCCACTGAACATTGTTGAAATGAACTGAGTATTACACAGTGGTTACACACTCCATCACCCACTGCAGCCATTTGCTATGAAAACCTAGTTGTTTTAGAGCTCCATCTATAAATCTCCCATCCACATGGCTATATGCTTCGGTTAAATCCAATTTGTAAGCACCAAATTTTTTGCAACTGTTGTTCTCACTGCCGATTGTGGCATGCAAGCATTCAAATGCAATCAATGCATCATTAGTTATCATTCTTCTTGGTATGAAGGTGCTTTGAGTTGGTGAAATAATGTCATGCAAAAGGGGCCGCAACCTATTAAGCAGACATTTAGATACCACTTTATAAATCACATTACATAGTGATATTCGCCTAAAATCCTTAAGGAGCTCAGGGTCATTTTTTTTCAGGATAAGCACAATTGCAGGTTCATTGATTTCCGGTGGCATCTTTCCAGTTTCAAAAAACTGTTGGACTTCCTAGTTATATTCTGTCTCAAGTCTTCCCAAATTGTTTTGTAAGAAATGTGCCTGGAATCCAACCAATCCAGGTGCTTTAAGTGGCCCTATTTGAAACAGGGGCATCCCCAACATCGTATGCTGAAAATTCCTTGCAGAGATCAATATTCATGTCTTGTGTAATCTTTGGTTTGGTTAGCAGCAGAAGCTCTTGTGGCCATACATTAGGATCTGCCCTGTACATATGCTGAAAAATTTCCTGTGTCATATTTTCCATCTCATTCCGTTCCTTTGTGATCTGTCCATCATCCTTCCTCAGGTGCTTTATTCTATTTTTCTTGGCTCTACCCACCGCCTTCCTGTGGAAGAATTTGGTATTGCAATCTCCCTCCTCTAGCCACGCTATATGTTATCTCTGAAGCCACACCATCTCCTCCCAGCAGCTCATCCATCCTTATCTGCAGTTTGTCCACCTCCTCTTGACGAGCCACATGATCATGTGTGCTCAGCTCCTCGATTCTTCCTTTAGTTATTGCTCCAAATTTATCAAAACTCCACCTTTTTAATGAGACTGTTACCTTTCTTAGTCTGACAACAACATCGTCTCAGTCTTGTATCGTACCTGCTTGTTGCCATGCCTTCTTAATTTCCTACAGTAGGGATTCCTCGCTCTCTCTCTTTCCCACATGATTTCATAGCGCATTATCCTTTTTTTTGTTGGGTGTTTTGCTCCTTCTCGAGACCAAGAAAAACAGGGCAATTGTCATAACCCAGTTCTAAGAATAGAACTGAAGTCTCTATATGTCTATCCAGGATGTTCAAATCACACTACTACAATCATCATAGTGAACAGATGCAATGTTACGACTAAAACAACATAATAGAGTATTATCTCCTACAAAATGACCCTTGGGTCTAAAAAAGTTACAACCACGGAATTATTCTAAGCGCGGTTTAGCCTCCACAGGCATCCACCTGGGGAGAGGATTGCCTAGCCTTCTTCTTGCTACTCCTATTGGTAGCCTTAGCTCCAATCTTCAAATTCATAACAGAGTATTATCTCCTACAAGTGGGGGAAAAGTATGACATGTAGGCTCACATAACGCAGTGGTTGACTCTAAGCCTTAATCATTCTAGTTACTTGGTTATTTCCTCAACTTCTCATCTAAAGCAATGATACAGACAAGTCTAGGTACATTTATGGTTGATACTCAACAAGTGGGGGAAAAGTATGACATGTAGGCTCACATAACGCAGTGGTTGACTCTAAGCCTTAATCATTCTAGTTACTTGGTTATTTCCTGAACTTCTCAAGGTACCAACCTCGAAGGTGTCACAGAGTCTCCCTATGACCAACCAACAATCTAACAAACCCACTTCGACAAAACCAACTCAAAATTACTTAACCATTCCAGTTCTATCTAATTATGTGAGGGTCCATGTTACTCATGACTGTGAGCACAATTGTAAAGATAGTTTTCACTCTGTGGAGGTTGTACACATTCTCCATGAGTCACGATTATCCTTTGTAGCTGGATACCCATTGTATAGACGGAGTACCCTTACACACTTCTGGGGTGTGAGCTAGGAAATAACTACATGCCTTTTAATGGCTTCATCTTGCTTGCACATATCGACTGAGGTGTCACCGCTAGTGCGAGCATCTCACTCCCCACCAGAAGCCCCCTCTTGTGCCTTATGGGTTTCAGCCATCCTAGCTTTCCCCCACACATCCCAACCAAGCAGATCCCAAATGCTTTGACTCAATCTGCACCACCTATTGGTACACCAAGACTAGTCTCTATAACATACTACATCAGGCTATACCCATATAGGATCACGATCGTATTGTTTTCATGGGTGGTCACTCTAGGAATCGGTCCTTATATTTGGGTATGACAACAAACCATGGATTTTTGGCATCTCACCGGACAAAAGCCCCGAATTGTTGGCATCTCACCAAATGCAGTTCCAATCACGTTACCCTAAATCCCTAATCTCTAGGTTTCTAATCAACTCTCAAATAATCCAAAGGGTAACAACAATTACAGGTAAACTGAATAAGAACTCTACCTAGACCAATCCATGTGAGACTAAGCAACACTAACAGTATAACATCTACCCATGTACTTCTAAGGCTTCAAGGTAGGATATAGAATTTCTAGTCAACCCTAACATAGGTGCATGTTCATTCGACTCCTATCATGCAATTCTAGTTCTACAAAATAGATGCAAAATAGGTGCAATATATGATGGTCAACGACACATGCCTCACTGCTCACAAAAGAAAAGATCGGAGTCCTTGTAAACTTGATCTCAAAATCCCACGAATGGTAGCTCTGGAGCAAGATCACCTAACATGGGGCACATAGACACACAATCAATCAAGATGCAACAAACATATATTATGAATGAATAAAATGAAAGACAAAGTTATCTTGAGAATTTTGGTGCAAGAATCATTGGAATTGGAGTTGTGGTTGAAAATATATGAAGGTTTGTAGTTTCAGGAACTAAGTTGGAATTCTAAGGGCTTATTTGTAAATACAAAAAGTTTGGAGGGGTTATGTGTAAAAAGATAGGGGTGTAAATATAGTTTGGGTAAAGCTCAGGGGCCTAAATGTAAAATTGCTAGGATGATTCTGAGTTTTATTCAAACTTAGGGACTTGATTAGAATTTATCTCAAACTCAGGGGCTAAGTGTAAAGTTCTAGGATTTCTATAGAATTTGGAGTTGTATATTTAAATGGAATTCCATGGACGGGGTGTAGCGTCTGTGGATGGTGACTAGCGTTCGGTTCATGCTGGACTTACTGAACGCCAACAACGGTGCTTGACCGAAGTTGATGCGCGTGGCTACTCCGGGGTATGGTGGCTTGCCGTGGTGGTGCTAGAAGGAATAGGAGGTCATTGGGGTTCTCACCGTGGGGGGTGTTGGGCGGTGTAGGGGGTGGAGTAGGCCAGGTGACGGTGAACAGCGGTAGTGGTCATTGAAGCTCATCGACAAGGTGCACAGGGTGAGTAGAAGCCAAATAGGAAGCGACGATGGATGCAGCGTGGAGTGGCAGTGCCCTTTTATAGGTCTAGAAGCAGGGAGGTTGGCTGTTTAGGGGAAGGCGATCGACAGTGGTACTGTGGCATGAATGTGTTGGTTTTCAGGTAGAAGAGGCGTCCAGGCGCCACCATTTTGGTAGGGGGAAGATGAGACGGTGAGGCATTGCTTAGTGCAGGGGAGGCAAGTCAGGCAGGACGGTGGTGTCATCGATTGTTGCAAGGAAGGGGATGACCCAAGCAGCTGACATGATGCTAGTGAGCCAAAAGGCCAATGGTGGTCTGCACCCTACTGGGCTGGCTGCGGGAACCTGAATTGGTTGCGGGCTTCTATGGGGATTTGGGCTGAAAGATATATCATAAATTGAATAAGGGATTTTGGGGTTGTTGACTTTGAATTTTAAATTTGCTCAAGGATTAGAATCTAAATGCAAGAGATTTTAAAATTCCAAATCAAAGTGATTTAGTTTGAAGGATTTGAATTCAATTCAAGGTTTTCAATTCAAAGCAAGGTTTTGAATGAAAATTGAGTCAGATTTTGAGTATATTTGATTCCTCTTGGGGTATAGAAATTTTAGAAAATTAGGCAAACATTTTTGAATGAATGCTGAGAGAAGAAAATTCTTTTAAATAAGTTTTTGGAGACAATTAAAATGCCTTTTGCTTGGAAATTTTGACAACTCAAATGAATGAAATTAATGAACAAATATTTTGACTTTTTAAACTCTCTTTTAATACAAAAATTTGAAGAAAAATCATTTTATATGAAAATAAATGAAATCCTTTGGAAAATTTGAATACATTAATAAAAAATGGTTCACATGCCGAAATGGTAATTTCGGGATGTGACAACATTGGTCTGATCTAGCCAAAACAATGTGTTGTAGCTTAACTTCTAGAAACCATTGACTCCAACTTGGTGACACCACCACGCGCGATCCAGTCGAACACGTATATTCCTCTCACCCACCTATTTCTTATCAAAAGTCCATGGAAGTCCAGAGAAACCAATATCATGGGACCACAGTGGGACAGCACCTCCCTAAAATCAAGCATTTGTTTTGCTGTGCATCTTTGGTTAGAAAAAAGCTCAGAAGACCACATTACCTTATGAAAGTTGCCTATCATCATCCACGATGACATTATTTTATTCTTTTTAGAAGTTACCACATTCTATGTCGTTCATGTGTGCTTCTCCATAAACAAAAGTGCTCCTCCAAGCTGCATGATGGTCACCATCCCAAATCAGTGTGTCAATGTGATGTAAGCCCAATGATAAAATATTTATCTTTATTGAACCATCTCACTACAAAGCAAGACCACCTCCCTTTTTGTCGGTCTTTTTTGCACCGGCACGATATAGGGTGATCAAGATTGCGTGTTTCAGCTCTAAGGTGGTCTCATGAATAATGAAGCACACAGTGATCTATCCTAGTTCAGGCCCATCCTCAGAGGTAATAGCCTGACGTCTAGTGGTTTGATATAGAAGATGAATAAGTGTTACAAGGGGTGAGTAGAGAGCTCGAGAAGTTTGTCTGGTGAAGGGGAAATGGATCTCGTACCACCTGCCTGAAGGGTAGGGGGGCTTTATAGACCGCACAACGGTCTGCTAGTTATGATGTGATTACTTTACATGCAAGGTTAAGTTACATGGCCAGTGGGCCCCCAGATTGAGAATGTTTGTTCGTAGAGGTTGGACGGGGCTTCCTGGGCATTCGTCTTGGTTCTCGAGCGCCGAGGTGGATGATGCCTAGGACGGTTCATGGAGACGTCATTGCATTGCGTTGGATTTACTAGGCTGCTAATCCTTCCCTTGTGGGGGTCGATGTGGATGGGCTAGCGTACGCCCTCCAGCGTCCTATGGTCTATGGCCATCAGATGAGGGGAGAGAACTTCCTGTCAGGTGCTGCCCTATCCCATTGTACCATACTAGGCGGTGGCACCTTTCTGGGGACTCGAAGCCCCGAGCCTGGATATTTGATAGACTATTGACCATCCGGGTACCGGTGTTACTGAATCTTACATGGAGAAGTCCGCTTTTACCAGGGCGTGCTTATCCTACATCAGAGTTATCATGGTAATTATGTGTGTAGCCTTAGTTGAGTCTCTATGTCAGACGACGATGGGACAGATTTCAGCACTCGAGTACATGCTGTTAGGCACACGTGGGCTCCTCTAGCCATGTCCAATCATGTTAGGCAATAAATGTTGCCGCTCCCCGAGACCCCGACGCTGCTAGAGCCTATCCAGTACCGAAAGCCCCTGGGTGGGTTGACTGGATGCCCGGGCCCATCCTGGGTCGAGGAGGTACGTGGAACGGGTAAACAGGTGGTGAAATCCTACCCACCCATGTCTATCGTAAGGAGGAAAAGCGAATGTGTGGATTACTCCCAGGTTTAGTTCTTTTTAGGTTGGTGGTCCATGTGTGGATTCCTCGAGTGGGTGGCCGGAACTAGTCACTCGACGGTGGGAAGAATAGGTGCTCGACTGCGGGATTCAGTGGCGGGATTGTGGGGTAAAGCCTCCATGGTTTCAACTTGGAATCTCGCGGTGGTGCCCACCATGTAGCCTCCGAGACTGCGTCTGGGCTGAAAGTTTACGCAGAGGCTATGTTCTATATGTACTGCTTTGTTTTGTGCTGATGACTTAATGAAACCCCACAATTCCGTCTGGGTTGTCAGAAGGTGGTGCAGCTTGTGCGCCGACCCCGTTCACGGGTGTTTCGATGACCCGGGGGAGGGGGGGCTAAACAATGGATACTTGCCTAGTGGGAGCGGTACACGAGTTCATGAGCTGGCTAACGGTTTGAGACTTGGTACCACAGTGCCGAATCAGGATCTGAGTGGAGCCTAGGTCACCGTTCGGGGGTGTGAGCTAGCCAGGGCAGGCACCTCTCCATAAGATCAGACAAGGGCTAATGCTCCCCCGATCAAATCCTAGCCAGGTGGTTTCAAGCGTCTTTCCCGGGTAATCCCTGGTGGGAAAACCCGGATGGCTCGGTGCCAGCCCACATGGAGGGGTGTGAAGGAAACATCCTGATCGGGAATCAAATATGAAGGTTGAGGATGTCGGGTCCCCTTGATGGGGCCCCAGATGCGCCAGATGATGGCCACACTTTGTGTCACTTCGTCCCTCACTCTATTTGCTCTAGGCAGCTCTTACCCGACTAGCGGGTTTCACCTTGGAACCCTGAGCTTTTGTGGGCCCCTTGGCAATCATCGGGCCCATTTTGGATACGGTTGCCATATCCCATGATGTAGAGGTTGTGTCACGCGAAGAGTTGGGGTGGCGCATAAACTCATTTTTACTATGCCCTTTACAATGCATGTAAAGTCCTACTGGTTTTCCTCCTCGGTTGTTACACAACAAGGCTATAAAGTTGGCAATTGCTCCTACGCACAACCTGTGTCCCCTTGCATGATCTCCCATCGTCTACCCGCCTCCTTCCCTATGGTTGAAAAGAAAGAGAGATGGAGGAACAGATCTAGAAACAGGTGAGGATTATTGAGCTTACAGTGTGTTGCCCCTCCTTCCCTTCTTAACCATGGCAGAGTTGGGCTGGACTGCGTCAGAGGCCATGGAAGAGCACCTGCAAAACCTCATGAGTCAGGGGTATATGATGGCAGCAGAGGTTACGACTTGTCACGTTTAGGTGGGGGGATACATCAAGACATGCACGGCGTTCTATGAGTAGGGATTTGGTGTGCCATCAAACTGATATCTCTGCTCTTTGCTGCAGTTCTTCGGCTTGGAACTGCATCACTTTCCCCCTTGGGGATCTTACACATGGCGGCTCTTGTGACCCTATGCGAGGCCTATATCAGGATTGAACCCTACTTCAATCTGTGGAACTACTTCTTTCGCGCCCGGCTACTGTAGGGCTCAGGTGCGGAAGCGGTGACTTTTGGTATTGTGGACATCTTCATCAGATCTAGGTGTGGAGTTGATCCTTACTTCCACCTCCCAACATACGGTCCTCTGGACGTATGGTGGAAAGTGTGGTTCCTTCCGAGGAACTACACCGACGCACCGCTCCCTGTGTTCACAGTAAGCTGTCCCATCCCCTAACTCAACTGGGGGTACGGTGTGGCCCAAAGGGACCTCCGCAGTCTACAACCTCTGCATGAGGTTGTCCAGCAGTTGCTGTGCGAAGGGCTGATAGGCGTGAACCACCTTCAAACCTTCTTCAGCCACCATGTTCAACTGCTCCATCAGTGAGAAATGACCATGTGGATGTATCCGAGCCAAGTTTTCCCGATCTTCCCTTCTCTATAGAGTTGGGTGACATGGAGACCAACACCCAGAGCTAAGGGGTCCTTGCTCATGTGGCCGATCCGAATCTTGGCTCTGGCCTGATCCCTTTAAGGGAAGGGGTCGACAGCCCCTGGGTGAGTCCGCTTCGAATCATTTTTGTCTACTTGTGCCAATTTCTATTTCTTAATGCATGCATGTTCTTGCACAAGGTCTCGAGTACGCTCATGGCACCCCATGGGGGGCACCTTACATGACGATGCAGTGAGGTGGGAGGCCATCCATGTCTATAGTGAATGGCTGTGGACACGGAGGCAAAAGAGACGGGCCTAGAGTGTCGCCCGGGCGACGGCAAGGGCGGGGGGGGGGGGACCCTCTGAGCCCAATTCCTCGGGAGGGGATGATGAAGAGGAGGATGAAGACAAAGAGGAGGGGAAGGTAACTACACCTCCCCATTCTCTGCTGCCTGAGGACCTTCCCACGTTTGGTGCCCTCTTTTGCTGGTGAGCGGGGATCTCCATTGGCGTGCAACGGTCAAAACAACCCCGGACGGAGACTGATCCATCGACCAGTCTGCCACGACAACCCTGCCAAGCATTGGTATGTCCTGACCTGTAGGAGATGAGTGTTGCACCAGTGGTGACAGAGATAGCTCACTTACGTAGAGTTTTCTAGGTCCCGCTGTCCTCGTCGGCCGCCGGAGTTGCCACGACCATGATTGTTGGGCCGTCCTCGTTAGGCTCCGGGGGTGCGGAGCCCCCGTCCAAGAAGGACTACCCTTGGTCTTTCTTGCTAGTGTCCTCCTAGTTTGCGCATGTTGTTCTCCGTTGATTTATACCTTTCTCACTTCTCATGTTCCTGCTCTGAGTTTAAAAGGTGCTGCTGGGGTGACAGGAGTCGTACCTCATCGGTTCCGATCATTTGTTGTCCCACGGTGTGTTCGACGACATCCCCGTGCCTTCGCCTAGTGGCATCATCGACTCCTAGCACGGACGACCTAGCCATGGCCCCCCCGGGCTCGCTACGGCCAGTGGTGGTGCCACAGGGAGCCCCAGAGTTAGAGGTGACTACATCAGAGGTGTGGGAGGTGCTAGTGTAGGAGGTGTTGGGTACTGATGATGCGTTGCTAGGTGCCGCGAGCATCGAGGTGGATGGCGTCGGCCCCAGCCAAGTGATGACTCTAAGGGCATGCTGCGGGACTTGGTGATGTGTGGCACCGTTATCAGCATACCTGGGAGCGCTGCCCTCGGTGATGCGGCCCCATCCCCTAGGTCCTCAGGCGCTGCAGGGCTGGGAGTATCTAGATTGCTCTTGCCAGGATCCCCTGGCTTTCTGCCTCGACCTATCAACCGGAAGTGGGTAGGGGACAGCATGGATTTCGCGTGTTCACGTGTCACCTCGACGGAGAGGTTGTTGCATGAGGCACTGATCTCGGTCGACCGAAACACGTTGCGCCTAATTTGGGTCAGTATGAAAAAAGGGAGGAAAATTTTCCTGGGTGCCTTTGGCTTCCTCCAAAACCTTTCATCCCCTCATGTGTTTATTTCTACAGCACCTATCCCGGGGTAGCGCGAACGTGTCTGTGTTGCGGGCGGAGGTGACCCAGGCATGGGAGGCAACCACTACTGTGGTGGCCGCCCGCGTTGTGGCGGTACTTGGTGCATAGGCTTCCGCTCTAGAGGCTGCTGTAGCGTGGGATAGCACCGCAGTCCGCGTCAAGGATGCGGAAGACCGGGCTCCTCTAGCAGAGAGGGAGGCTCGGGAGAGGGTGTCGAGAGTGGAGGTAGAGAATGCCACGATGTTAGCCTCTGCTCGCAAAGATGTAGAAAGCCTTGTTCGGAAGATCGCCCTCCTCAAGGGTGAGCTTGTGGAGGTGCGTCAGGCTCGAGAGGTGGCTGAGGAGAATTCCCATGACTTATCTTATGCGGTGGCCGATGCCGAGCGTCAGTGGGAGGTGTCCAAGAGGGAGCACCAGGAGCACTTTGTGGTGCTCACCCTTCTATAGACCTGAGGCTCCGAGCTATGAGGCAGCGCCAATGCCATTGCCAGTCCCCCACAGCTGAGGAATCACCTGTAGGAGGGGATGCGGCTTGCTGCTCTTCGCTACACCGAGATGGATAGAGAGCTTGCCTCGCTTTAGGTGGTGGTGTCCTCTGCCGTGGAGTTGGTGCTCGCCTGATGAGGCCTTCTGGGGGGAAGTTGTGTGCGAGCTGGTTGCCAAATTCTAAAGGCTGGAGGAGTGGCGCTCACGGCTTAAGTGGCGTAACACAAGGATCTGCGACCTGCTCATTGGACCGTCACCCGGTTAGGCCTAACTGGCCATTCATTTGGATGAGGCTGTCGGACAGCTTGGGTCAGAGCAGGATGCATGGTGGGAGGCAGACGCTGAGCTAGAGGCCCTACGGACTTCGGCTGCCGGGTTTGGGACTTGGTGCTAGACAATGCCGATGGGCCGTCCTCTCTAGCAGCGTCCTTGTCCACGGTGGTGGAGCTGCTCGATGGCCGAGTCAACGCTGTGGCAGCTAACAGGTTCTGCTGGGGGAACCGTCGGCATTGGTTGCCACCTTATCGCACTTCCCAGAGCTACAAACCTGAGCTGGAGCTACTCGGGTCGGGGTGCAATGCGGACCAACCAATGGATCAGGTGGACATCATTTGGACCCCATGCGTGCGGTCTCAGACTCGCTGGCATCGCACATCCTTCCTTCAGCCACCCGCAGCCCTCTTGATGGCATCGGGGAGTGGTAGTGGTGGTAGCTTATGTCATTAATTTTTTGTGCTTGTGTAAGTAAGAAAGACCGGGATAAATGAAAGGTCATTTGCACGATCCAGACACAATCACTTCCTATTATTGTTTTTCTTTCAAAAAGGGAAAGCAGGTGCAAAGTTTTGCCAATGTGAAATTGATGCTAACCTAATCCGGGTTGCCCCCGAGTCCTGGGATACAATAGGGCTTGCCCATCTATATCATGGCACTTTTGCCAATGGACATACTTTTTGGAGAGTAAAAGAGTGTATGAGAAAAGGATTCTAGGCATAGGAGTCCCTAAGTTGATTTACATCCTAGGCATTGAGTTGCGCTGCGTCGTTGGCTTAATGAGATTACTCCACCAAAGATCAAGGGCCTCACACTCTCTTTGAAGTCATGGGCATGATGGCTCACATTCCTTGTTGCCCCACCACACCGGCGGATCGACACTGTTGATGTGTGGGCTCGGTCCCTACTCGCAGTGTCATACCCCATTCTGAGATAGAGGGAACGTAGCCTCCATACATGTGCCCAGGATGTTTCATTCACACGTATAGTAACAATATGATAAACAGATTCCATGTTTAGTAATATAAGTACTTA
>VSTD030000420.1:0-16270 GCA_008808055.3 Sporobolus alterniflorus | reverse complement strand
TAAATTCACTATTCACAAAATACACTATATTCACTATCACTAAATTCACTATTCTTAAATTCATTACATTCACAATCCCAAAATTCACTATATTCAGTAAATTTAAATTTAAAATCTAACAGGAGCACCGGCATCACCTAGCACAGAGAGCCTTGGTCATAACCAAGCCGAGGAGTGGAGCACGGCCGACCGGGAAACATTGGGCGCCGGTTGGGCCTAGGGGCGTCAGGCGCAGCTGGACAGGGCTAGGGTCTGGTGCGCGCGCTTGGGGCAGCACCGATCGGGGCTGGGCGCGACGGGATTGGGGAGGCACCGGTCGAGGCTGGGTGGTGCGGTGCGATTCAGGGCCAGGCGTGGCCGGGGCAACGTCGGTCAGGGTCAGGCGCGGCACGACCGGTGCGACGCCGACCAAGGCCGGGTGGTGCGGTCCGTGGTCGGGTGTGGCTAGGGCAATGCCGGCTGGGGTCGGGTGGTGGCTAGGACGTGGCCAAGGTGCCCTTGTAGAACTATAGGGCGCCATTAGCCCTGGCGCCCTTGTAGAACTTTAGGGTGCTAGGGCTAATGGTGCCCTTCTAGGCACCTAGCACCCGTATCCTACCGCGGGTGTTGAGTGGTAGGTGCCCTTATACACTTGAAGGGCACCATTAGTCTTGGCACCCTTCAACCGTGGCTCGGGTCCCATAGGAAGGGCGTCAGCCGCCCTGGTGCCCTATAGTACACAAAGCATGCCAACAAAGCTAGCGCCCTTTTTTTTACATTGGGCGATCGGTCCTTTCTTCCTCCATTCTTCCTCCTCTCTTCTTTCTTTCTTCTTCCCCCATTCTCTCTCCCTACTCCGTCTGCCATTTTCATCTAGCCCCATCCCCAACCTGAATAGACTTCATGAGTTGGTACCCGGATCCCGTGGGGTATGTATGCCATCCCCCCAGTTAATTTCATTGCATTGTCATTGTTTGGATGAAGATATTCATGTGCTAGGGTTTAGGCATTGTTGGACTTTGTACTATGCTTGCTCGTGTGGTGTGATTCATATGTGTATGAGTAATGTCATGGTGTTATTATGTGCTATGGTTCATATAGTTAAGGTTTACATTTGCATTCATAATTACATATGGTTAGGGTTTAGATTTCCATTTTTGCTTATGACAAGCTTTGATATGTGAAGGGAGGGGAAAGAGTACCCGAACACTAGTTGTCCCGATGCTCCGGTTCCTCCTCATTTTCCCGTTCTGAGATGTGACCATCATGAAGAGGCTCACGTCAAACAATCAAGACATTCGAGCATGACTGCTTGTGCTTACTACTGTTGCCCTTACAAGAGTGTGAGTAATATTTTGCATGTATGAATATTGTGTAATTTGACACTTATAAGTTTCTTCTCTTACAAAAGCATTGTCGGGGTAATGTAGCCTGGGTACCGTGGACCACCGGTTACGGCCCAAAACTCTGGATACAATTTGTTCCCTCCAGCGGCAAATGGCTGGGGAACCATACACCTCGTACCAGGAAATGGCCCCACCACTCCAAGCTGAAGAGGAGGGACCACCAACCTAAAAAGAATTAATCCTGGGAATAATTCGCGCCATCACTTATCCACCCTACGATTAGCACGACCACACATGATTTCACCACCTGTCTGTCCCTCCTGTCTCCCTCAACAACCCGGGGCAGAGACCCGGGCCCCTGATCAAACATGCCTAGGGGCTCCCCAAAACGGATAAGCTTCGCCCGCTCCGGGCCAAGGGAAGTGGTGGTCTTAGGTGCCTGGCACGAAGGGACATAGCAGTAGGAACACATGCACGTCTGATAGTATATCCTCAACTATGGAATCCATCCCATCACCGCCTGACATAGCTATACTAGGAGTACATGCCTAAGGGTCATGATGACTCTGCCAGGGGATAAGCATTGCCTGGTAGAAATGATTTACCATGTGTAATATTTAGTAGTAAAGGTATCATAGCAATCAACTCTTCATCAAATATATGCGCCTGGGAAGCTTCACATCCCCTGAAAGGCGCCACCGCCTACTATAGTGACCTGACAGGACAATGCCTGGCAGACAAGCCATGTCCCCTCACCTGGCAGCTATGAGCCATAGGCCAGTGTAGAGGGCAGGCTAGCCTGTTGACGTCACCCCCACATCGGAAGGCATAGCTGCTAAGTAAAGCCACGTCATGAAGCTACCTCTCCATGAATTGTCTCAGGCGTCGACCACCTTAGCATCAAGAATGCTCGGGAGCCAAAAAAACACCCGAGAGGTAAGAAGAAGACTCTAGAACCAACAGGAATGCCATAGAAGCCCTAACTGACCTCCTTGAATTGACCATCTCAAGTCTGGGCCGCCATAAAAAAATATTTTGAAATACCGTAGCATCGTGCGGGGTTATAAACTACTAGTAAAGATTACTCTCGGTTGGACCAACAACTTTTGGTATGGGATATGATCTCGTCGACAACTTGCAGGTTATATCTTCGATGAGATTCTTAACAGGGAGCACAGTTGCTAAGGACCTAACACATAATCCAAATCAAGACTGTGGAAGCTGGCATCAATCGACCCTGTTCTTCAAAACAACATCTCAAGTATTCACAGTCAGCCCCTCGGGGCCTGGGAGTTACCAGTAATAAGGCCTCATGAGACGAGGAGGAGCTCATTGGTTCTACGCCCGGTCCATGATGCCTTTGTCCCTTGCTGAGTTTCCATCATTCGCCACTGCAACCTGCGTGTTTCTTTCAGCTGTCCCTTTCTACATGCGACATCGATTTGAATGCCAAATGTTATCTAACACATGACTTTTGCTGACCGACACTCGCATTAGGGCGTCACTGATGGTATCAAACTATTTAGCTTTAGAAGATATAAGACAAGTTAGACCTACTTAGTGTTACATGTACAATCCTAGCACAGAAGAAAATGTGAAACAACGGGTTCAAACGGTAAAAATTAGGAGTATTAAGCAAGTTTCAAACCTTTTGTCATCTAGAGATTAAGAAATTATAGAACTACAAGGCAACTAAAATGAACACACATTGTAGATGCTATCTAATAAGCGAACATATTAAGTGCAACCAGACTGCTTGATGAAACCTGTTGGGATAAATAGCCGAAGTCATTTATCCCGAACACTAGGAATGAAGGTTGGGATGTGAAGGTGCGTGAAACTAGAGAGATGACAATAAGCAACAATTACTGCCCCTCAAGTGTTTCATCAATGTGCACCTAGGAGTCTATTTATAGGGATGGTTATAGGTGGTAGTTACAATGTCCGTAATGCCCCCGTTCACCTACCCTAACCTGTCACCATACAGTCACGGGGTCATTATAGTCCTTTGAGATTTACACATATTTTTGTGCCTCGTGAATAAGGACGCGACGCATGTCCACCCTGCCACATCATCCATCTGATAGACCTTCGACCTGGCCCCTTCACCGTCTTCCAGCCTTTGGTGCAGGGATGACCTCCAACGCAGGACCTCCACCGCCCTGAGAGCTCTGGGGTGACCTCCCGCTTCTGCTTGGGCTTCACGTGGCCAACTTGATCTTGCAGGAAAGGCGAAGGTGGGTGGCAACCTTCATATATGGGTGAAGGTTTGTTAGGAAATGCATTTGAGGGTGAGCTTCGATTTAGAAATCTCTGTAGCCTTCGGCCCACATACCCAACAGTAGCCCCTTGCAGGTGAGGTTCAATTCTGATGAGCCGATCCTGTGATCCTTGCAAGGATATTCCCAAAAACATCACCCTCGCTCATTGGGGTTGAACCTTCACTCCTTTAGCTTTGCGTAGGGTTTCGATAATCGACCGTTCTTCACTCCGCTGCTGAAAAGCGTCACCCTCGCCTTCGAACGCCTGGTTGTTGAAATCCTACATGTCAGTTGAGGATGATTTACAGGGGCTCTGATCCCACTTGAGTTTCTTGGGCTGACTTACTGGCCTAGCAGGCCTTTTACCATGCGAGAGTCACGGCGCGATTACCAGGGTCATTTTGCCCCACCTTTCTATATATAGCGCCTGAGGGGTAACCCTAATTTCTACCCCTCATTTGCTTATTGCGCTGAGTTTTGCTCTTGTGATTTCACCTTTGCTACTGCGAATTTGCTTGGAGCTCCGTGTGTTGTTGGCTTGAGCGATGGAGGGAGAGGGTTCACCTGTTATTGACATCATGTGTGATGCATCGAAGGGCCCTATGCTAGAGGCTTTGACGGCTAGCTATTCGTTAGACACTTCCTCGTTGGGGGTGACCATCGATGTTGCCGAAGCCAAAGCCGAGGTTTCCGTGGATCCGCATGAACTCACAAGGAGCTACAACTTTGGAGCATCCTTGGTTACGGTATGCTGCATCCGATAGCTGGAATTCCTAGGGTGCTTTGCTGAAGGTTCGACACGTGAGCCGAGCAAGGAGATTATGCCAGAGCCAAACCCAAACAAAGCTATTGTTTCTGCCACGGGATTCCCGATGCCGCCTCATCCTGCTTTCATCGAGATCGTGCTCAAATTCCGAGTGCAGCTGCATCAACTGACCCCGAATGCAATTCGTCAGATGTCAAAGTATTTTTGGGCGGTGCTGAGCTTCGGTGAGGAACCTAGTAGCGATGGCTTCGCTAAACGCTATGAGCTGCATTATCAACCCAAGAAGGCTGCTCTCGATGGTTTCAAGAAATTTCAGCAATTTAGTGTTATTAACTTTCATGGGAAAAGAGGTGGCGAAGCGGGGCTCACTCCAGCTATGAAGAACAAGTGGTCAGCTGGGTGGACGAAGGGCCGGTTTTACTGCACGGTGCCCTTGCACCCGTGTCCGCGGGGGGGGGGGGGGACCGTTCCCCCCCTCCATCCCCCATGAGCGCCCCGAACTTTCGCACGAAGCCCTCTATCCTAGACTCTACTCAAGACTTGAGTGACAATGCTTTCGTCTGGGCCTCTTAGAATATCGGAGGTCGAGATGCTGTGGAGGAGTTCATGTCTTGGGGCATTTGGCCGCTATCTGCTGGTATTGACTTTGAGCATGTGAAGGTTGATTTGACTCTGATTTCACAGCTCAAGGTTCCATTGCCAAACTTTTGCTTGTGTCATGAAGATGGAGAAGATGATGTTCAATTCCCAGTGAGGGTCGAGCAAGAAGCTAGAAATATTATGGGCGGTTACACAAGCGCGGAGCATGAAGCCTGCATTGTCAGCCTTCCAAATAATAGTTGCTTGAACCGTGTGCTCGACGTTGCGTGGGTGGGCTTTGGACCTCGTCCGGTGCCCATTTCTACGGAGGTTCTGAAGAAGAGGAAAGCAGATGCTGCTGCGAAGGATTTGGCCAAGCGCCCAAAGGTGGCTGAGAAGAAAAGTGTGGGCCTTGCGAAGATTTCTGGTTCGTGTGGGAGTGGCAGTTCGAAACGGCCATCAAGTGCAGACATCCTTCTGGCAAAGTCTACGAAGCTGAGCAAGGGTACCATTCCCCACGCAGTCGCTTCGGCAGCCACGACACGTATTTTGAATGTCTCGATCGGCGCCGGGGGTGCTAAAGGCGGTGAGAGGCGCCCAGGCTATAAAACCATGCTCGGAGGGAAGGCTACTCCCTCTACTAAGAAGCGCATCATCCCGGCCATCGGGCTCTGGCAGCATTGTCCTCGGATGGGATTGAGGAATCTTCTCGGCATGAATGAGCACCCGAGGTTCAGTCGAAAGAGGATCCTTGGGGCTCGTTGGAGGAGCCTCAAGCTCGATCTGCTACAAAATCAGGCCCATGACCTGCCCCCGAAGTTTCTCTTCGTATCATTCCTACCACTGGCATCACTGGAGCTTCAACAGGTTGCTTTTAGAAATTTTTGAGAAATCTAGCCTTCATTAAGGAATAGGTTCTTGATTCTTGTTTTATGCTCATTTTAGGTACTGGGGGTGCTAGAGGTGGTGACTTGGTTGTCCACGAAGTTGTGCGAGATGATGACATGACCTTGTTCGACTGCTTGGAGCATGTAAGTTGTGTGAAGGTTTCTGCTATAGTTATTATTACTGTTTGTATTTATGTTTATCTTCTTTTTATTAGGTACCGCAATTGGCAAAATCTCAGAATACGCAGCAAGTCACACGCGTTGCGGAGCTAGAAGAGGCTAACACCTCATTGCGAGTGGAGCTTGATACTGCTCATTTGAAGTTAGCGGAGGTTGAGCATCGCAAGTGGACTTTGACCTTCAAAAACATAGGTCTCAAAAAGATTTAGAAGGTGTGCGCATTGCCCGTGATGTTGCGGTGAAGGACAAAGAGCTGATGCAGTAAGCTGAACAAGTGAAGCTGCAATGATTTCAAGATTCTATTAGCAAGAAGCTTGCCGAGCTTTGACGTGAAACAGAGGCCACATTAGATACTCTTGGTGGGCGAAGTGTCAAATTCCCCACCGGTGCCTCTTTATCTGATTTCTTCAAATGGTTTCGGAAGGAGATCAAGTTGATGCCCACCGCCTTTGCGGAGTGCAACGAGAACATCACTTGTTACACCCTGGTTGGTGTTTTCCAGATGCCTACGGGGGAAGGATGTGAACATCTGTCGGAGCTAAAGAGCTTGTCTCTTTCCTGTAATGCTTCGGTCCTTCAGGACTTCCCCGCGAAAACTGGTTGGATAGCCAAGAAACTTGTGAAAAAGTTGGTGGATGAAGCATGGTCTGCCATACTATATGTAGCAGATTGAGGAACAGAACCAGGTAAGCTACGATGTATACTCTTTACAGATAATTTTATGTGTGGTGTCTGATTGTTTGTTCTTGTGCAGCCCGGAGCTGATGAAGGCATAGGAGGTGAACGCACCAACGAGGGTGATGAAGTGGACAGAGACAGCGTGTGAGACCTCTGCACGAGGGGCCTCTGTGGCTGAAACAACTGATGATGAAGCGGAGGTGGAAGCAAACATATCTGCGGAGGCTATTGCAACCGATGTGGCAGCTGCTCCAGAGGTGTGAATGCTTGAGAGCGGGTTCATTTTAGGATGAGTGATTTTTGTGGAATTTAAACAATGTACTAAACCTGCGCAGGTTCCACACGGGTCCGGACCTACACGGGAAATGGATATTATTTATATGGACACGCACATCAGTGAAGCTGCTGACAAATCTAGCTCTTATAATTTGTCCAAATTTTCTTCCGGGGCTAATTTTGAAGGTGTCGAGGTTGTAGCGGCTATCCACGAAGACTCTAGCCCAAACATCGGGGAATTATGGCCCGACATAGATAAATTAGATGATCCGCCGCGCGAAGATACCTCTGTCGTGCGTGCACACGATGCTTTGATTCGCAGAAAAAGGTCGGCCGTGTCAATTGGAAACACTAGTAAATGCTCTAGACTGAAGGACCGGAGAAGGCGACCAGAGGGGGGTGAATGAGAGCTAATCAAAATTCCTTGAGGAAACTTGATCTATATCTCAAAATTGACCCGACATGCTTCTCTTCTAACTCGGCCAAGACCGTATAGCTATAGAAAATCTATTGTCGCTCGGAATCAGGTTAGGCAAGATGAAACACAGCGAAAACACAACAAGATGTAAGTAAAACTATGAGCGAAACCAACGATGACCAAAATCAAACCAAATACCTGAGCAGCGAGAACATAAACTCCATGAGCAAGCAGAGTAGGCTTAGCCTAGCTGGTTAGATTCCTAGTGGTGGAAATAACCCACCCAGGTTCAAATCCTAAATTTGACATGAGTGTTACATTTACGGCTAATTATTCTTTCAGTGGGAGACGACGTCCCCATCGACAGCGAGATGATCTTGGTGACCGACTTCATGAATCTTAAAATCAAGCTGGCCCAGTCTTTCGGAGGTGCTCATAGGGGTAGGATGTGCGTGCGTATGTTCATAGGAGTGAGTGCTCGTATGTGTATGAGTATCTGCGTTTATATTATGTTTCTTCAAAAATAGAAACTCCACGAGCAAGAAAAAGAACCGAGCTGGAGGCGGCGCGGTCTGTCCAGCACGCTCTGGCGTAGAGAATGGCGCACACAAGTGCCATATGGCACAATGAACCGGTCACACAGAAGAGTGAAAATCGGGGCAAGAGCTGGCGCGCGTGAAGAAAAAACCCTACACGACTTGGGCTGGCGGCGGAAGCAAGAAAGGCAGGATTCCGGACTGGCGCGGCACTGAGACCTGAGCAGGAAAACACGAGCGGGAACAGCAGTCCTCGGGGCGCTCCTCTAGCACGGAGACCAACCCTGCCGCTGAGCTCAACGCCTGGCAAGCGAACAATTGGGCACACGGGTGAAGGGATCCCTGGGCGGAAGACTGAGCGGTGGAAATCGATTCCCAGCGCAAGAACCTGAGCTGTGAACCAGGTCACGGCAGAAATCGAGCACGGAAAAACAACTCACAAGCGATGAACCAATTTGCTGACCGCGGAACGAGAGCCGAGTCAAGAACCAAACGAGCAAATGCTATTGCATCGAGTAGCAAAAAAGACCAGACTTGATTTATGAACCTTCACACAGAAAATGAGAAACCAGCCAAGAAAATGACAAGAGAGAAATCCCTTCACGGGAAACAAGATCCACTACGGTGCTAAGACCGTGACCAGACGACAATGGATGAAAAATCCTTGAACGGAAACCACGAGGCCAGACGCGCACGACAGAAGAAAACCAAGACCAAGGCTACGAATACAAGAACAAAACCTCAGATTTGGAACAGGCACAAACCAAGATGCAAAATTGACTTTTCATTAAAAACCAATAAGTTCACAACCGATCCATGAAGGTCATCATCCTCCCTCCCTCCCCCATTTAATTATTGGAATGAAAATCTAAGTTCTTGACTCACTCCTAATATAGAGAATATGAAATGGAACTAGAAAAGTGGCAAGGAGCCACATTCCTCTACGGTCTTATTTATAGGCACAAGCAAAAGACTATAAGACTAAAATACACCTAGGACCTAATACAATGAAAACAACAAAATAAAAGTAGCATGGTCTGACGTAGCCCGTCGCATCGACCCATCATCCTCACGTGACCTCTGTGATGGTGCCATGTGCATCACCTGCTATCGCGCCTCCGCCAGTCTTGAGGGCAGACTAGGAAATTCTAGCCCAACTTGCTTCCACTCGACGCAAGGCACTAGATCTCGATGCGTGTCCCACGCCGTCGCCCACCCATCGGTTTTATGGCGCAATTGACAAACTGTAGCCTGTTTGGTTTTGTGCCCCAAACCAAGAAATTGTCACGGTGATTTTGAGGCCAAACCACTGACAAACCGTCGACCTTGGTTTTAAGGCTCAACCAAGAAACCTATGCTCCTCGTCTTCACATGCACGGTACAGACCGCACATAGCGTCACCCGATCTCTCAATTACCTGACCACCGAGTAACCGACCTGTGCCTGACCATCTCCGGTCTTCCGCACCAGGTCTCCTACTCCTACCATGATCCTCGCCGCTGCCCGCCATGCTGCACCTGCCACTTGCACACCACGAGACAAGCAAACACGATTCTCCAAACAAAACAAAGATAAAGGTAAAAACCAAAATGTCCCGGATTCAAATTCAAACCTCACTAAGTCAATGACTCATCACAATCAAACTAATGAACTGACCACTTGGTTTCTCACAGACATTGCTGGAGCGTCTGGTATTAGATCAAGAAACCACGAAGGTGGATCCGCGAGAAGGGATGCTACGTGGATCTTGTCTGCTACACCTGGTGCTATTTCTCCATGTATGTGGAGTTCTTTTGTAGATAGACGATATTCACCTTCGACCGGTATGGGTCTTAGTCAATGGGAGGTTATTTTGGATGAACTTATTTGCATGGGATATATTGTAAAGGAAGAACTTGATAGTGATCATAAGGAATGAGAGCTTCGCCGTGGTGTTTTTGCACTGTTTTTCTTTGTGATGACGTCTCCGTGTGATTTTATTGTGATATCGCCTTCGTGTGATTTCGTTGTGATATTGCCTTCATGCGATTTCGTTGAAATATCGCCTTCGTGCGATTTCAGTTTTGAACGGTTGCTTTGTGAAGTGGCCCCTTTGCGTTTTGTGGGGTGGCTCTTTTTCATCGGAGGTCTTTTAAAATGAGCCGCTTTGCGTTTTACGGGGTGTCTCTTTTTTCATCGGAGGTCTTTTAAAATGAGCCGCTTTGCGTTTTGCGGGATGCCTCTTTTTTCATCAGAGGTCTTTTAAAATGAGCCCCATTGCATTTTGCGGGGTGCCTCTTTTTTTATCGGAAGTCTTTTAAAATGAGCTCCTTTGCATTTTGTGGGGTGCCTCTTTTTTCATCGGAGGTCTTTTAAAATGAGCCCCTTTGCGTTTTGCGGGGTGCCTCTTTTTTCATCAGAGGTCTTTTAAAATGAGCCCCTTTGCGTTTTGCGGGGCACCTCTTTTTTCTTCAGAGGTCTTTTGACTAAGCCAATGAACAAGGGGTCTTATAGCGCTCCTCTATTCGTAGCTCTGATGTTCTGCGTGAAACGCTTGTTGAATTTTTAGCTAACCTTGTTAGCTATTTCAACTTTGCTTTGACGTGTGTTTTTGGGGAAAATGAAGCTTTATTGATGCTTCGGGGTACATAAGCCTCATTAAAAACCTCACACCCTTGTGGGCTTCCCCTGTGAGGAAAAGAGTACATGCTTTAAAATGTAAATGTGCGATGCTATCGCTACTGCGGAGGCTCATTTATAGTTCATGAGACCTCTGCTTACAATTCTTCCTTAGATGTAAAAATGGCGAAGGTTCTCTGTGTTTCAGGAATGTTCTAGGACTCTTCCTTGAGTGTCTGATAGCCTGTAGGTGCCCGGCCTTGTTTTCTCTGATACCACATAAGGTCCTATCCACTTTGCTTCGAACTTTTCTATATTCTCCGTGCGGGGGATTTGCAAAAGCACCAGATTTCTGACTTTGAATTGTTTTAGCTTGACCTTCAGGTCTCTCCATGCTCTTGTTTCTTCTTGATATTTTTCCAGGTTTGTCACTGCCTTGAATCTATCTAACTCGAGGAAGTCTTTGTCCTCTGCTTCGCTGGGGTATGGTGTGCTATCTGCTATAGGTCGCAAGCTTTGATGTTTTATCTCTTCTAGCATCATTGCTTCTGCTCCATACATTAACTGAAACAGTGTAAAGTTTGTTGCCCTGCAGTCTATTGTGTTGTGACTCCGCACTGCCATTGGCATGACCTCTGCCCATTTTCCTTTCTTCTCTCCCTCCAATATCTTCTTCATTGCTTCAAAAATCAAAGAGTTGGCTTTTTTGACTGCTCTGTTTGATTGTGGGTGATATACTGACGTGAAGGCAACCTTCATGCCGATTTGCTGGCAGAATTCTTTAAACATTGCATTATCAAAGTATTTTGTGTTGTCCACTGTTATGTGTCTAGGTACCTCGTATCGGCAGATTATGTTCTGCCAGAAAAAAAATTTGATTGTAGCGGAGCTTACGTTTGTAAGTGGCTTTGCTTCTACCAATTTTGTGAAATATTTGACTATGATTACTGCAAAGGTGTAATTACCTTGCAATGGAGTCAACTTTCCTACAATGTAAATGCCCCATCTTTGCAGAGGCCACGATGGAGCTATTAACTGCACCGGCTGCATCGAGGCCTTCTTCTTGCGGGAGAATCATTGGCATGCTTCGCAGGTAGATACTAGCTTCACTGCGTCGTCGATCATTGCTATCCAGTAGAAACCCTACCGCAAAACTTTGGCGGCTAATGCTCTGGCTCCGATGTGACCTCCGCATACTCTTGCATGCACCTCTAACAATATTTGCTATCCTTCTTCTTTGCCGATGCAGCAAAGGAGGGGGCCTGATACTAAAATCTTGTAAAAAATCATTATCGACTATTTGTTATGCTTGAGCTCTCTGCTGCATCCTTATTTGCTCAACTACGGTATCGAGCTCGTAATAATGGTGAAGGTATGCCATTATCGGAGCTCGCCAATCTTTACCTTGTATTATGTTGATGACCCTCGGCTCCAGCTCGATTGTTTTTATTGATGTATCTAATATGATTTGCAGAAAGACGTCGGCCAGTAAAGGTGTGTTGCGAGCTACCACCTTTGCCAGTTCATCAGCTTCGGTATTCTTGTTTCTGTCTATATACTCTACAGTAAGACCTTTGAAAAGTTTTCCATTCTTCTGACTAAGGCTAGGTATTTTTCGAGAGTTGGCTCTCTAGCGATGCATTCTTTTTCTATTTGTTCAGCTACTACCTTGGAGTCTGTGCGTAGAATGCACCTTTATACACCAATGACCCTTAGTTTTTGGAGCCCTAGTAGGATGGCCTCATACTCTACGATGTTATTAGTAAATTTATCAGCTTCGCTATTGAACTGTAACCGTGCTGCATAGCGCAGCTTGATTCCTGAAGGTGATGTTAGTATTGCCACTGCTCTGGCTCCTACTGCGCCCCAAGCTCCGTCGCAATAGATGAGCCATGCTGACTCAGGGACTGCTCCTTTTACTGTGAAGCCATGCTCCGTCCATTCCGCCACAAAATTTGCTAAAATCTAAAACTTTATGGCGCTACATTTTTTGAAGTCTACTACATGCTCTGAAAGTTCTGTTGCCCACTTGCTGATTCTTCCGGAGCTGTCTCTATTGCCAAAAATGTCATTCAACGGTTGGTTGGTTAGGACTTTGATTGTGTGTGCTTCAAAATAATGTTGAAGCTTGCGGGCGCTCATAAAAATGGCATAACCGATATTTTCCATTTTTGAATAGAATCTTTTGGATGCTGTGAGAATCTCCAAAACAAAGTACACTAGGAATTGCTGCTTCATTACTTTGCCATTGCTGACAATCTCTTTTTTGACCATAAGGGCTCCGCTGACAGCTGCGTGCGTGGCTGAGATGTAAAGGATTAGAGTTGTCCCTTCTCTGGGCTGGAGAGAGTAGGTAATTTTTTGAGATAACTCTTTGAGCCCTCGAAGGCTTTTTGTTGCTCTGGACCCCTCTATTTTTGTAGAGCCTCTTAGTACGACGAAGAATGGCAGACTTCATTCCGCCAGCTTTGAGATGAACTGTTTCAGTGAAGCTATCTGACCTGTGAGCTTCTGTATGTCCTTTCTACTCTGCGGAGGTTGCATCTGGGTAATTGCTCTGATTTTGTCAGGGTTTGCTTTGATACCCTTCGTTGATATCAGACATCTGAGGACCTTCCCCTTTGTAACCCCGAACACACACACTTCTTTGGGTTTAACTTGAGTTTGGCCTCTCGCATATTTGCGATGGTTTCCGCCAAGTCTGCGATATAATTTTCCTTCTTCTTGCTGACCACTACTATGTCATCGACATAGGAGAGGACATTTCTACCAACTTGGTCTTTCAAAGCCACCTTCGTCATTCTATAGAAAGTGGGTCCTGCATTGCGGAGCCCCTCTGACATTCTGAGGTAGCAATACATTCCGAACGGGGTGATGAAACTGGTCTTTTCTTCATCTTCTGGTCGAAGCCAGATTTGGTGATATCCTAAGAAACAGTCTAACAGGGCCATCATTTCACTAGCTATGGTAGAATCAACAATTTGATCTATTCTTGCGAGAGGAAAGTCGTCCTTCGGGCAGCACTTGTTGAGGTCTGTGAAGTCCGTACACATCCGCCACTTTCCATTTTCTTCTTTGTCATTACAACATTAGACATCCATTCAGGATAAGTCACTTCTCTTATGAAGCCTGCATCAAGCAATCTTTGGACTTCGACCTTCGCTGCTTGTATTTTTTTATCTATCATTTTGCGAAGCTTCTGCTTTTTAGGTTTTGCATTTGGGCTGACCTATAATCGATGCTCTATGACGTCTCTATTTACTCCCACTAGATCAGAGGTCGACCATGCAAACAAGTCGCTGTTTTTGTCAAGGAAGCTCAGAAGCTCCACTTGGTCTTCCTAATTAGCTTCGGTGCTAATGCATACGGTCTTGTCCGAGACTCTTAGGTTCAAAGATACTTTTTTGAATTCACCCTCGACTTCTATGAGCTTTCTGCATTCTATTGGAGGTTGAGTTTCGTGTTGCTCTGGCTGTTCTTGTAGAAAGTGCACGTTCTTGTGGCCTGGTGCGAAGCCCTTCTCAATATGTCTGGCTTCTTGCTGACTGTCGAAGATGGTTATGACTCCAAAGGTTGCTGGTATTTTAAGGCACAAGTATGCCGAATGCAAAGCAGCTTCAAATGTATTCAGGAGGCCCCTTTCGAAGATGTCGTTATATGGGTATGCCATGTCGACCACATCAAGTGTTACGTATTCGGTGCGAGGGTTCTTGGGAGTACCGAAGGACACTGGGAGTGTGATGGCTCCGATGGGCTCGATCAAATCCCATTTTGTCGAAGGTTGCTAGGAAAAGGATTTCAAACTGGTTGCCATTATCGATGAGAATTTTGGTTACATCCCATCTGTCGATGTGGACTGTAACGACCATGGCATCGGTGTGTGGGAATGAGGTTAGATTGATTTCTTAGGAGGAGAAGGTTATCGACACGTGAGACCATTTGGTCTGGGTGATGGGGCCTTTGATGACAACATGGTTAACTTGGTGATAATAATCTCTATGCTACCTTTTGATTTCGAACTCTGCGTTTGAACCTCCGGTGATTGTGAGTATGGTGCCATGGGTGGGGAAATTTTTGCTTTACTGCGGAGGTTCCTGAGCTTGCTGCGGAGGTGGGGGTAGCGGTGGGTTTGGCTCAACTTTGAGTTGGTTGGTGTTGGTTTTGCTTGGCATGGGGTATGTGATTTGTGGTAGAGCAGGGTGGTAGGATATTTGTGGAGATGGCAGAGGTTGAGGATGGTTGGTAGTGGCGTAGTGGTTTGATTGGTTATATGCTAGAGATTGGGTCTGGGAATTTTGGTATGCTTGTGATGGATAATGCGGAGGGTAGGATGGGGAATGCTGCTGGTTATGCGGAACCCATTGCATAGTATGGTTGATTTCCCTGAATTCTAATTGTGGTGAAGGTTGAGTGGTGTCTTGGTTCATCTTTCGCTTGGTGTCGATGTAGATAGGGCAGTCTTTGGTACGATGATCGGTTTTATTGCCATGGTACATGCAGTACAGGGGTCTCTGTGTCTGTGGGCCTCAGACTCGCCCACGACCTCTACTCGATGCTCCACCTCACTGGTTTCTTTGGGGGGTTCTTTGGTCAAGAGTTCCAGAGTCTGTTTGGTGCAGGGGTTCTCTGTAGCTTTTGCTCCAGTTCTCTGATGCTCCACCGCTGTCAGAGCCGATGTTGTGCACCAGCTTTGGGTAGTTGCGGTGGTTGTCGTCGTAGCGTGCTCTTGAAGCTTCATCTAGCTTTGCTACTTTTCGCTATTTCTCGAGCTTGCAGAAGTGTTGAATCTCTGATTTACTGAATTTTGCAAACTGATCATATAGCTTCGGCACTATTTTGGGTCATTCTCTTACCAAATGGCTATGTAAAGGCCCTGCCCTCAAAGCTTTTATGGCTTGAGCTATGACTTTCTCATCGAACACTTCCGGTGCCTGGGCTTTGAGTTGAAGGAACCTTCGATAGAATTCTGGCAATGGTTCTCTCTCCTTTTGAACGCATGAAAGGAAGTCTTCTTCGGTATCGAGCTCCGCTTGGAACCCTTGAAAGCTGAAGAGGATCCTATCTTTTAGATGCTGCCATGAGTTAATACAACACGATGGTAGCCTGGAATATGAGTTTGCAGCCGCGTCCTCCAAGGAGATGATAAAGTTTTTTGTGAGGGTGGCTTTGTCGCCTCCTGTTGAGGCTATGGCGGCTTTGTAGTACATGAGAAACTTGTGAGGATCTGTGTTGCCGTGGTATTTTTTGGAGTCACTGCTCTATAGTGTAGGGGCCATGGCGCAAGTTGTAGATGCTCAGCCAGGCTTTTGGGGTCTATGGTGCCCATATACGGCGGAAGTGGTGGCTGGAAGAGGTGATTTTATGGTGGAGGTGGTTGATGTGGGTGGTGGGGGATTTGATTGTGCGATGGCGATGGCGGAGGTGGTTAATTAGGGATTTGGTTGTGCAATGGAGCTTCGTGCCCTTGCCGACGGAGAATATCCAGGTTGTATTCATCTCTGTGAGCCTCGCTCGCTCTCTGTTGATGTTTTGTCTATGAGCTCCAGCGTGCTGCATCACGGCTTGCCTTCTCAGAATGGATTCCTGTTCCTGCTAGAGCCTCTCAATGTCTTGCTGGACTCTGGCTAGCTCCTCTTCCTCTACTATTGCTTCTTCTTCCTCTACTATTGCTTCTTCTTCCTCTACTATTGCTTCTTCTTCTTCTTCTTCTTCTTCTTCTTCTTCTTCTTCTTCTTCTTCTTCTTCTTCTTCTTCTTCTTCTTCTTC
>VSTD030000419.1:0-16278 GCA_008808055.3 Sporobolus alterniflorus | reverse complement strand
CAATTTGTATATACGGTTGCATAATCTGAATCTATGTGTCTGTATGGTTCTATCTGTATGACTGTTTAGAATGAAGATTTTTGTATAATCTATCTATCTATCTGCATAGTTATCAGTAGCTGGTGGAAACTAAAATGGCCGCTGATACTAAAGACTCAACAACGGTTCTAGTATCTACCCGCTACTGATAATAGTTCACAATAGAAGCAGTTCACAACATAAACCACTACTGATATCTATTATTAGCAACGGTTCTCAGTAGCAGTTCTAGAATTGCTGCTGATAATCTAGGATTATCAGTAGTGGTTCAAAAACCAGAACTGATGGCAGTTTTCAATCATTGCAGATGACCTTCTCTGTAGTAGTGAATCCACATTATCATTGTTGGTGAGACGCACTGATGTCGAATCACAAACGTGGAGCTGCTCCACCATCGTCGAACACCTGCAATATGTTCGTTAGGGAGATGTGCCACCGATGGATCTCATCGTGCTATGTCATCACCATTGTCGATCCAATACAAGGAGCCATGACACTATAATTGGGGACCCTCTTGTTGTCGTCAGGAAGCTGTGCGTCCTGCATATCTCATTCTACCACGCCTTCTTTCTCTTTTATCAACGCTAGATCTGCAATGGTGTGGTCATGCCCGCACAAGGGAACGCTGTCATCAGAGGCATCGACCTTATAAAGGAAGGAGGGAGGGAGTCGGGCCCTCGGCCTTGTGTAGCTGCATTATCCTTGCCTCACCACCTGCTGCCTAGCTACTGCCCCAGGCCCCACCGACGTAGCCTAGACCCTTCGCGTTGCATCCTTGAGGAGACACACTAGGATGCCTAGAAGAGAGAGAGAGAGAGTGAAGAGGGGCGCCTAGGATGCCTGGGAAAGAGAGAGAGAGAGAGAGTAGAGGGGCGCATGAGAGAGAGGGCTAAATTGTGGCTGAGATGGAATGGAGAGAGGGTACGTTAACAGGACATTGAATCCTGTTTTGGGCCTCTATGGGACTTCTACAGGGAGAGCAAATGTGCCTTTTTGTTTCTGACTATTTCAGCATTTTTTACAGTAGTGGACATGTAAGCATCGGCCATTTGAAACTAATTTCCATTGAGAGATGTGTTTGCGGCATTTGTAGTGATGAACTTTGGCAAAATTTTGGAAGACCCCTACACAATGGGACCAGATTAAGTACCTAAAGTTTCATTTTTGTTCACTTCAGCTTAGGAACAATTTTACTTCCTTTGGTCCAAGGAAGATCAGTTGATATAGCACAGTTGGATAGAGGACATGGTGCTATGATCTAGAAAAACTCAATGTTATGAATTATATTTGCCAAAGATATACATATTCCTTCCTGAGAACCTTTTTCTATGAGTTTTGCTACAGTGTGTATAATCAATGTGACATTTGTCTAGATCTAATGGTTAAAAATAGGGAGATACCTATTGAGATGTACTTTAAGTAGTGGATCAGTACCAAATTAGTGTGGACCAGATACCAAAATTATTAATTTATTAATGATATAATAAAAAATAATAGCTAAGATTGAAGTATATCTTAGGTACCTCCTAGGTACTCTAGAAACACCATAGCAGAACTCTTTTTCTATTTGTAAAAAAAGGAACATCACCACCTCATTCTAGTGGCGGTGGCTACAGCATGGTCAATTTCAGTTAATAATTTCCAATATTGATTATGATGCAACAGAATTGCATGTGACCATCTCTAGGTAAAGTACACTACCAGAAAACAGGTATATGATGCACCCTATCAACAGTGATTCATCTTGAACTGCTGCCGGACCATATATCAATAGCGGTTCAAGACTTGAATCATTACTAATAAGTGTTCAACTTATCAGCAGCGGTTCTAGTCTTGAACCACTACTAATAATACCTTTATCAACAATGGTTTTAAACCATAACTGCTGTTGATAAGTTCCAAAACTATTAGCAGTGGTTATAGTTTACAAATCGCTGCTGATAGTTTCAAACACATAAAACGGAGCCCGTCCCGTGTTGTTTTGCTTTCATCCCAAAACTCTCTAAGTCCACGTCGCACACTCTCTACTCTACCGGTCTCCTTTGCCACTATCGACGCCGCTCGAGCTGGCCTCCTCCGCCGCTGCAACTCTCTACCACACACAAACGACGGCCTCCTCCACTGTCGCTCCACCTCCGCTGCCGCCACACACTGAGGTAAGATGGAGGCAATGTGTTTGTGTTTTCAATCTATATCATTTTGTGAATCGGTGATTAGGATAGACGAGATGGGGTGACTATGCTATTATGTAGAGACAAATAGAGTGATTGGAAACATGGAACATGTTGCTAGGGATAAAATAAACAAAATTTTAGTTTAGGGTGTGTATCCTTCATAAATGGTTAGAATTGGAAACATGGAATAGGTTGCTTATGTCTTTAAATTACTTTCATATGTTGTCAACTTTATTGAAATTACTAAACAATAGTTGTCAATGCAAGTGATATCTTGTTTCTGCAAAGAGAAAATAGTTGTCAATACAATGTGATATCTTGTTTATGCAAGTGATATCTTGTTTATAAAAAGAGAAAATAGTTGTCAACTTCACTGAAATTACTAAACCATAGTTGTCAATGCAAGTGATACCATGTTTATGCAAAGAGAAAATAGTGGTCAATGCAAAGCGATATCTTGTTTATGCAAAGAGAAAATAGTTGTCAACTTCATTGAAATTACTAAACAATAGTTGTCAATGCAAGCGATATATTATTTATGCTTTGAATATCTTGTAATTGCTTTGATTATCTTGTAATTACACTTTTATGCTTTGATTATCTTGTGCATGTTGCTATTTTTACAACATTAGGTCAGCGATGGTTAGCAAGCACTCAGAGCTCGTGAAGAGGCAGGCCCAAGACCGCTATGGAAGGTTTGCTTCTCCCTCGAGCCACACCGCTCCTCCTCCCTCATGCCACGAGGTGGGAAGCTCCAGCCGCCTCTGCACCACTCCACCTCCCTCGTGTATGCAAGAGCTGTAAAGCTCCAACCGCCGCCACACTGCTCCTCCCTCCTCTGACTCGGACGACTCAGTGGAGATATCATTTGACGCCTCCTACTCCTCATCCAACATGTGTGGAGGAGTGCCCCACATCAAAGAGGTGAGGTCATATGAATACTGCTTCTAGATTTCAATTGTTTAGTATAATTACTAAATGTATATGTTCATTTTCAGATTCAAAGGTTGAAGGACAAATTGGCTTGTCAAGAAAGAACTTCAGTAGGCGAAGACGGCACTGGCTCATTATATCAATGCTAGAAGGAAGAAGGAGGACCAGAGGAACCAAGATGCCCGCAAGAAGGCGGAGGAGGGCAAAAGCTCCAAGGATGTCCGGACTTGAAGGAAGTAGTCCTCCAAGGGTGGTCCAGAGGCCTTTTCCCTCCTGCTAGTTAGCTTTGAATGACTTTTAGTGTGTGACTTGATGTAAATATTATATATGTTGAACTTATGCCAACAAGTGAACTTGATATGCATAATATAATGCATGAACATGATGATATAATTATATATATGTGTTTCTATATGTGTTTTTATATGTGAATTATAATTGAATTGTGTATGTGCTTGTTCTGGTTCTGCATTATAACTGATTATGTGAATTATAACTGAATTATAATTGAATTACAACCTGAAACTCTGGTTCGGAAGGAGTATCAGCAGTGGTTTTAGTGCTATAAACCACTGCTGATAATAGATATCAGCATCGGCTCATCTGCAGCGGTTCAAAACCACATCTCATGGCAGTCTAGAACTGCTGCAAATGACCTTCTGTGTATTAGTGGTAGACATTCATATTATGATCCAGCCTTGGTCATGTCACAATATTTAAATATCTAATATATCTGAAAGAGAAAAAACTACTAATCCGTTTGACAAGATACTGAAACAAAAACTGCTTCAACGCTTCATATTTGCATGTTTAGAGCCAAAAGATGCATATATGTTGTCTAACCAAAGATTTCGAATGCAATAATGTGTGACAGATAAAACTTTGAATCAATAATTCAAGGTATAATATATGTTGATATATGATGTGGATTGTTACCACAAATTTTGGCCCAAAAGGGCATGAAGAACAACATGTGAAGCCATAAGAATGTACTTCCTACAAAACTGAGATGAAGCACAAAATTCGAGGGCGGCTCAGTAACCCTGTAACATCACATGGAGGGTGAGAATATATCTATGACAGATGCAGAAAAAAAAATCGGATAAATGCATCAGTGATCCACGTTATAATTCTGAGGCATTCTACACTGGTGCAGGTGAGCTAAATCAAGAATAGTGCCGCCTTTGGATGACGTACACTGAAACAGAGATCTAAACTCCAATTCAAGAAACATGAAGTACGACAGGTAGATAAGATAATTGTGTTCCATATTATTTTTTCTTGAACAAAAAATGATGTAAAGATATGTAGTATTCACCCAAAAATTGAACATTGGACCAAATCTAATCCATTTGACCAAACATCATTGGCTGCCCCCATTCCCTTACAAATCCGGCCTTCCTGGTCTACTACTTGCTTTGTGCTCCCTATCTGTTATCTTCAAATGAACGAGTAATGTGCGCATTCAAATTGTGCTTGCTGTGTTGTGTTTTTATACTGTTATATAGTACGGAGCAATATTTATGTGAGCAGACTTGCAAACAATAAAATACTAGTTGATACCCCGCGGGTTGGTGCAGCTTGTCAGATAAGCATGTTAGATGACAATCACACAATAATTTAATAAAAAATACAAAAGTTTGAACTATCGGTGTTTTTTGCACCGTCAAAATATAGGGGGATCAAGATCACACATTTCTATTCTGAGATGGTCTTGCGAATTATGAAGAACTACAAATTACACTATAATTTATCCTGGTTCAGGCCCATTTTATAAGTTAATAGCCCTACATCCAGTGTTTTTGATATTGAAGATGAACGGTATTACTATGGGGGTGAGCAGAGCACTCGAAAAATTTGCTAAGTGAGAGGGGAAAATGGTCTTGTTGCCTCCTGCCTGAAGGGTAGGGGACCTTTTATAGACCGGGAAGCGGTTAGATAACTATGAGTTAATGATTTCTATATCCACGAAGGGATTTACATTTCCAGTGGGTCGAGACTTGAGATGGTCGGTTGTAGGCTTCCACGGTGTTCAGGTTAGTTCTGGAGTCTTCTTCTGGCCTTATGGGTGTTCTCTTCGGCTCCCAGGCCTTCCTGGTGGTGAGGTGGTCGATACCCATGCCAGTCCTTGTAGAGATTGCTTCATGGGGTCTTTTCTTGGCGGTGACGTCTTCCCACATCGGGGGGGGGGGGGGGGGGGGCGCACCGGCCTGTGGACTCGAGCTGCCAGCTGAGGGGACAGGGCCTACCTATAAGGCGTCGTCCTTTCCTATCATTGTTCATAGGCGGTGGTGCCCATCAGGAGGAGGAAGCTTCCCGGGGTGTAGTTATCTAATGGAGAGTTTGTCCTCTTTGATACCTGTCCTACGGAATATTACACATGGTAAATGGTTTCTATCAGGTGGTGCTTCTCCCTTGACAACGTCATGATGATATTTAGGCGTGTTCTCCAGGTCTAGCGATGTCAGGCGGCAATGGGATGGATTTCATACTCCAATTCATAATGTCAGGTGCGCATGGGGTGTTCTTATTGCTATGTCCCATCACGCCAGGCGCTTAAGAACGATGCTACCTGAGGCCCAAAGTAGACAGTGTGTATTCATAGTGGGGCAGCCCCTAGGCATGCAAGATCGGGGCCCGGCTCCCTGCCCCGGGTTGCTGGGGTAAGATGGATAGGTGACATCCCATCCGCCCATGCTAATCGTAGGGTGGGGAAATGATGACGCAGATCATTTTATCAAGATGAGTTTATTTAGGTCTGTGGGCCCATCTCTTCAGCCTAGAGAGGTGGGGTTGTTTCTTGGTATGGGGTGTATGGTTCCCCAGCCGTATGGAGCTGGAGGGAACCGATCGTATCCGGGAGTTTTGGGTCGTAACCAGTGGCCCGCGGTACCCAGGTTAAATTACCCCGACATGAACATTGCTATTTTCTCATCTATGCTTTGCCAATAAGTCAACACTAATGTAATCCGACATATCATTGTAGGCGTGCACTTCATATTAGTAAGTTGCAATCAGAAAAATTGTGAAGAGGAAAACATTTCAACAGTTGAAGGATGTTCCTATTCATAACTTGATAATGTGGTGCGGGAATACAATTTGACAATTACCGGAAAAAATCCGGGTCAAAAAATTGTAGGGAGATAGAACTGAGGTAGCAAGAATTATATAGATAGATTACCTATGTCATTCAACTATTAGAAGGAAATTTTCTCTAGTTTTTTAATGGCATATTCAAAAAATGAAATTATTGTAGCATCTGTCACGCCAATATTAATATGTTATGAAGGATGATGCAGAAGATATTGTAATGAGAAGCAAATACAATGAGGGATGTGAAAGATGGTTACCTATACCTGATAGATTTAATCAGATGCATTGTCGCCTAGTTCATGTGATCATCGCTGACCCTCATGGTCATGATCGCGTTCCATGTCGCCTTGGCCGCTTCCTTCTTGGCGAATGCCAGCACCATTTCCAGTGGTACTGTGCTGCAGAAGGAGTCAAGCGCCATCATCTCCTAATATTAATAGGCGCCGCCATCCTAGATGACACTCTAGAGAGCCTGCGCCTTCAACTTCATCCTAATCACGAGTGTCCAATCAGAGTAACTGGTCTTGGTGTGGGCAGGATAGCTACTCCCACTACCTACCTCACTAATCACCCTGTGGATCATGACTCCATTGAAGGTGTTGTCGTCGACCTTCTTCCCCACCATCTTCACAACAAGGATAGAAATCTAGCTCTTGATCTCCTTGTTAGAACCCGATGGTAAATAACACAAAACTCACGTGAACACAATGGAACCGCTCTCGTTTGGTGCTGCAAAAAATGACTGTATTTTGCAGTCACGACCACCAACACCGCGTACTTGACAAGGGGAATGGGAATTGTTAGGGATGCGGTGGTCTCGTGCCTTTTGTTTTAATGTGGTTGTGTGGTCCCTTTTCTAGTCTTTAGCAAGTACTCCAACATTCTTAAATTACTGTTGCTGGCTAGGTCAAATTTTAAAATTAATCAGCAACAATAAAAAAGGAACAGAGGGGGCACCAAAAAGACAGAACATTGAGTATCTGTTGGGCCGAAGCATTTTGGTTTCTCCCACACTATGTACAGATTTATTTTTAATAAAATGGCACACATGTCTGACAACAAGTTTGAGAAAAATATTTTTTTGTTTAAGGGAAATTCAATATCAAATAGATATTCATATTTGTCTCTTTATTGTCAGGCCTGAAAAATTAAGTGAAATTCAATGAAACAATATCAAATAAGTATCCTCTTAGAAAAAAATAACATATAATTAAATAAGATTAAAAATAATATCTGCAAGCACTGTCATCGGTGAGCATCATCACTATAGGAAATAGGAGTTCATTCGTCATTGCCAATATATTCGTTGGTAGTGATGAATATAATTCAAATTATATTCATCGGTAACATAAGCCGATGAATATAGTGTATGTTGATCGGTTTGGTCTAGGCACCAACGAATATATCGGCGATCCAGTTTAACTTCAACCGGTCCCATATATTCATTGGTGGCGCCACATCACTAACGAATATATATGGCATATATTCATCGGTGACGTGGCCGAACCGACGAATATAGGGGGTGTAGGGCTGATGGGTATGGCCCACCTATATTCGTCGGACGAATACATGTGACGGATATATGTAGGATCGATTCTTTTGGCGTTCCAAGTTTTGAACCACCGCCACAGCTTCATTCCAATCATGCCAGTGACACCTCTACCACCACCACCGCCCACACCACCACTGCCCACGTTGCAGTGCCACCAGTGCCTGCTGCCCAGAGCTCCCGTGCCACCGCCACCGAAGCTCCCACGCCACTGCCTAGCCAGCCTTGCCCGACTCTTGGATGTCTTGCCGGCCTCCACCGACCCCGGCTGGCCTCCACCGCGACCCGGTGACCCTGGCCGGCATCCACTGCGATCCAACAACCCCGACCAGCCTCCATTGCGACCCCGGCCAGCCTCTACCGACTCTGGCCGACCTCCACCATGACCCCGGCTGGCCTCCACCATGACCCCGGCTGAGGATAATTTGAATGTTAATTAGAATGTTAGAATGTCATCTTTGAACTAAATAAGAATGTTTGAATTATTAGGTTGAATGTTAATATTTAGCTTGAGCTAAATTCTTTTTATGTTCGAATGGTAGTTTTGAATGTTAATTTGAACTAAATTTTATTTATGGAGGTTTAAACTAAAATTAATCTCAATTTTAAGTTAATTCTATTAATGTAGTTAATATTTGAACTAAATCAACCTTATTTAGTTAATGTTTGATGAATTAGTAAATTATAATAAGGATTGTATTTAGATTATTTAGTTATTGTATTTAGATTAGTTTGATAATGCATTTAGATCTTCATTTATGTTATGTACTGTATTAAAGTTTTTTGTGCTCTATAATTCTTGCTGAGGCATTTGTGTTTAAAGAGATTACAGACTTCTTAAGCATGTATTTCTCACGTACCAACAATGTGAATGAGCCAAGAATGTGATACCATGTAGTATGAGATATTCCGTTGAGCGCGCTGTCAATTTTTCAATAGAAGGATACATGTGTTGGGTTTCTTAGTGCACATTATGTCACCGACAAGGAGTGATACTATATCATGCTTTATATGTACACAAACATGGAGAAAGTCGAACCATATTTTGAAAAATTTGACAAAACATATTGGACATCTTGTGTGCATCCTACATTGAAGCAACTGGATCACTTGTACGAGTATGGGCTCAAAGGCGGTCCAAGCTTTCTGATGTGGTTCCAACAACATGTAATTTATCTTGTCATCCTTTTTCTTTCTTAATTTTACTTCATCAATCATTTAACATGTGTAATGTTGTGTATTCCTTCATAAGTAGTGTATAGAGGATGTCAATGTCTCCAAGGACTTGAGACAACTATCACATGGTCAGGTCAAGGCATTGGAATATAGTCATGATGATATCGATGGATACAAATTTTGGATAGCAAAATTACAAACGAGTCATCCACTTGCAGCCATAACAAACAATGGATTAGTAAGAAATGACGAATATGCTACTGGCCACGTCACCGACAATTATGACATTCTTCAAAATATTGTTGAGTACACATTCAGTGGCGCTAAAGAGTTGAAGGTTGTATTTTTCAATGTGATTGGTTCGATCCAATCAATGACACTAGAGTGGATGACTTCGCTATGGTGGAGGTAAAGCATGAATTGCGCTATTCAAGGCACAATCTTTTGCTTGCACATCAGGTGCAACAAGTGCACTACCTAAGTTATCCTCACCCAATCTTGAAAAATTGGTGGGTTGTTTACAAAGTCAATCCCGAAATGCACACTCATCGATACGATGAGTACTTAGAAGGACACGAGGATCAGGATATCTATCAAGTAGAAATTGAAGTAGACCAGAATTTCATAGTATCTGACGGGGTGCATAGTTGTTGAATTAAGAAGCAGGTTCTTCAAACAAATGCCTTCCAAAATCAAAGCGTCTTCTTGAAAGACAAGAAACACGTTAATGACTTGATGCATGTGTCACGGAAGACAAGAAACACGTGATTGACTTGATGCATGTGTCATGGAAGCAGATTCCAATGCTGAGGACATTTGCTATGTAAATTACTTCTTATTGTTATAATATAATGTTTTTGTCCTATAAAATTGTATACTAACCCTTTTTTTAATTATGACCAGATGTTGCGCCATCTTTCATCTAAAATAAAAGGGAAACGTAAGCAGGGCGAGGGTTCTTCTTCCTCCTCGCAGGCACAGTCGGACTCATCCACTTCCTTGACTGCGGTAATAGTATCATTTCCTTTCATTTTCATCTCCACTTGCTCGTTTCAAATCATTGTTGTGTTTTATTTGACATATGTTATTGTTTTTACTTGTAGGTCCCAGCGGCCTCTCGGCAGCGACAGCAGAAACATCTTACGGTGCTGCACGGCCAGGAGGAGGCTCACGTGGAGGAGGCTCACATGGAGCAGGAGGCTCAGGTGGAGGTGGAGGCTCACGTGGAGCAGGTGGCTCATGTGGAGCAGGAGGCTACCAAGAAGCAGGACGGGTCATCGTTTGAGGATGACGGTGAGGAGGATGAGAGTGTAGAGCAGGTCAACTACATGCTAGTTGAATTTTAATTCTATTTAGATTCATTTTTGTACGAAGTAACTAATTCAATTTTTGCACGTTGCAATGCAGCTGATGTTGTGGGTGCTGTGTTGTCTTCATACTGGTATATAGTAGATAGCATTATTTGTGTGAGCAAACTCGCAATCAATGAACTATATGAAGCACTACCTACAAGATAAATATATCATCTGTACCATCATCTTTAACCACTGATAAATGTCTCTTATTTTGCACTTTATCTTGTTAACCACGGCAAGAATAGCACTGTATAACTCTTATTGTATCTGAATTACAGTGCATCTATATAAAAATAGTAACATTCACCTGCTCATAAAGGATCAATTAGCAGAATGCAAATTCACAAAGAAGCTCGATCTACTTGATCCAATACAAAGTATTGGAAAGTAAATTCATGAGTTCGTGAGTAATTTAGATTTTAGCTATTTTGTTGACCTGCATGATGTTTGCCTATTAATATCATGTTTTCTATGACATGATGAAAAGACACAATATTACACATAATACCCATTTTACTGATTATAATTTTTGTTACCTGTAGCCACCAACCATGGGATTGATTTCAGATACTATCCACAGACATGCCACCTTCAACAAAGTCAACAACCATACAAACCAAGATAAAAATGGAGTAAAGATGGTTTAGTCGAAGCCCATACGGGTACACATCTAATGTCCTAATGCAATGTAGCCCACGTGGTGGTATCTCCTACATAGAAGGAACCACTACTACGATCTGGCACTATAGCCACAAAACACAATTTACTATAGCAACGGCTTCAATGAACCGTTGCACACGCCTCACTGGAATGGTCGCTGGCGACTCCATATAAACCAGAATGCTGACATTTGTAACCGAGAAGATTCCATTCGCTGGAGTAGTCCATGGCGATGTCAGGAAAGTGAGTAAGAAGAGGTGTCCACAGCGACATCATAGAAGAGTTGTCCACGGTGATGTTGTAGAAGTGACATGTGAGTGGTGACGACAATGATGATGACAGTGATGACGACGACAACTCCTCATCGGAGGACAAGGTCTCTTCTAAGGAGGAATCAGCCCGATGATCCCGCTCCGACGATGGTGACACCACTGACTCAAAGAATGACGATGATGACAACAACAACGATAGGAGCAACGATGATGACAATGATGGGAGTAACGATGACAATGATGGGAGCGACAACGAGAATGGCGATCAGTTCTCCAATGATGCCTTCGATTAGTTAATTTGTTGTAGTACTAGTATTGTGTAATATATCATATTGTGTAGAATATCATATTGTGTAGTATAAGTTCTCAATTGTTTATTGGATAAATCTATTCTAAACTCTGTTTTCTAGAAAAATTGTAGCAACAAGCATAACCACAGTAGCAACGGGCATTGATTACTATTCATCTATAGTGATGGGCGTTGATGATGTCATCATGTCTGTCACCACCATTCATCAGTAGCGACAGGGGCACTGACATAATCAACCATGCTCGTTGTTACTATTCTTCTTTTTAAGTGTGCGGCACCCCTAAACCCTAACCCTAGCTACTCTCATTTCCTTACCACACACCCACCGGTGCCCACTCCTCCTCCACGTCCGCCTCGACGCTGCACCGACCGCCTCCACACCGGCGCCTGACCGACCGCTCCTCCTCCATGTGTGCCACAACACCGCGCTGACTGCCTCCACATCGGTGCCTCACCGACTGCTCCTCCTCCGCATGCGTCTCGACGCTGTGCCACCTCCACCATCGAGGTCCACACCACCCACGCACCCGCCTTCAAGGTGCATGCCACCCGCGTGCCCGCCGTCAAGGTTTATGGTGCACGATCGCTCCTCCTCTGCATGTGCCTCCACAGTCGTTGAGGTCCTCCCCCACCGCCATCGAGGTCCTCCCCACTCTCCCTCCTCCACTCTCATCCTAAAATGCTTATGACCAAATTGTTAAAATGCATAGACCAAATTGTTGCTTATGACACAATTGTTTCTTAGTACCTTATGTTGCTTAGATTAATTATTGGATAGGTTACCAAATTGTTGCATAGACCTAATTGTTGCTTATGACCTAATAGTTGCTTATGACCTTATGTTGCTCAGATTAATTGCTGGATAGATTACCAAATTTTTGCATAGACCTAATTATTGCTTGTGACCTCATCACCAAATGATTACGACTAAACTATTAACTGTCAGCCATGGACTCCTCCCACACTCCTCCCAAGCATGAGAAAGTGGATGATGAGTCATCTGTTGACCTTTGAATGTTTAACACAGAGGACGATAAGTCCTGTGTTGAACTTAAAATATTTGACATAGAGGATTCTATGTCCTCTGACCCAGATGATTGTTGTCACCACATTGAAAAGGTGAGCACAAGTATTCAAATGTTTAGTATATTTATTACTAGTCGCATAATTACTAATTAAAGTATATAAATTAATCATCAAGTTTGGCAGATAGTAGAGCGATTAGCTAAGGCAGAGGACACTACAGGAAAGTAGGACACGTTCCTCGGTTAAAACTGATGAATGTAGCTCTATAATCAAGGAATATAGCTTATATTCCTTGGTTAACCAATGAACCAACCAAGGAATATAACACCTACGTATATATGGCATTATATTCCTTGGTACCAAGGAATATAAGACTATATCCATCACTTACGTGTAACCGATGAATATATTGGGATATATTCCTAGGTTACATGTAACCAACGAATGTAGTGCCCCCCCCCCTTCGGGCAGCCATGTGTCCATATATTCCTCAGTTAATCGAGGAATATAGGGCCATACGTTCCTCGGTTAAACGAGAAATATGTTGGATTTTTTATATAATACGTGTTTTGGCTACCTCCCTAGGTGGGGAGCCTCCAAAATAGGTCACATACAATAGATTTATATAGCAATACATATAGTCTTCACACAACAAGACATAAATCAACGACGATCCATATAGTCTTCACACAATAATACATAGTCATCATTTTACGACACAAATACATCACATAGCACAACTCAATCACAGTGCCGTGTTATTGCCAGTGGCACCACCATCACCCTCACCAGATCCTCCCATGTTTAGAACCCCATCGACGAAGTCACGTCCGGTCGATAAAGAAGGTCGCTTGAAGACATATATAAATGGACGAGTAAGCGAGTCATTCGACACTTGCTCGTATTATGAATGGAACAATTGAATGCGGGCACAAATGACTTACCATCGGTGGCGAAGAAGAAGGTCACTGTGGCTGTGATGTTGGTGTCATCCAAGAAGGTATCACCCACTGTAGTGGCCAGTATCCTTGGCCAGAAGTTGGGGGAGGGGTACTGGAAGTCTGGCCTGGATGGCCGGCTCAAGGCGGTGGTGGCCAGTAACCAGCTCGAAGCAGTGGCGGCCAGTATCCAGCTGGAGGTGGTGGTGGCGGCCACGTCGAAGGCTGCCCGGCTGCAAGAGACCCTCCCCATGGCATCACAAGTGTTGGACCCATATGAGAACCCTGTAACATGAAAGTTTGACTCGTGCATGAGGAAGAATTTGAATTCTAAATTGAAAAAGGAAGAGAATTATACCTGTGATCTGTTGAAGCATGGGGTTGAGGGTCCGCCGGGTGCGTTGGGAAGTGGATCGTACAGGGAGAGGCATGTAGACTACACAAATTATGTTAATCATTTGTTATTAATTTGAATTGAACAAATTGAGCATATACGAGACTCTTACATGCACTATCCCTAAGATGTGCTGGTGGCTATGCATGAAATTTTGCATCATTTTGTCTCGACGTCTATCTCTGTCCTCCGCTGCGCTGTCGGCTACGCGAGAGGAACGAGTGGACTATGAAGTGGAGGTACTAGTACGCTCTTGGGCGTAACTACCATGGTCTACAACCCCATTGCCCAAAGCAAGCTTGCAATAAACTAAGTGTTATGAACTGACAATAGATAATGGAAAATAATCAATATCTTCACATACCTTCCATACGGGGTGCCTCCGCCCGTAGCATACGTAGCGTCGATGTTGAAGGGCACCAACCTCAGGTCCTCTAGCTGAGGCCCATGGATTTTCCTCAACTCTTCTGTATATTGTTCCTTCATAATATTGAGTGAGTATGGATATATAACAAATTGTGCATAATGCTTTATATTGTTATTTACAAGCTTCTCCACCATGGCCTCATCATCGTCGTGCGCAGGTAGCCCAATGTCCAAGTAATGGGGTTTAGCCCCAGTACTTTTCTTCTGCAACATAGAATCCAATGTTATAAACAAGTTAATATGAAAAACTTATGGAAACAGAGAAATAATGTATCGTGCCACCCTCTAGGTCTTGCGAACGTGATCGTCTGCACCGTAGTAGTGCACCGACAGCTTGCTCTGTCGGTTCCGCTCTGAGATAGCTTTGAACTTCGTGGATGTCAACCACTTGCACATTGCGTTCCAAGCCTCCGGATCTTTGACCAGCCAATCAACCTTCCCTTGAAGCTAATGCACTTTGGTTAGGTAGATGTCATGCACCTGATTGGGTTTTATCGACTAATTCAGCACTTGTGAGTAGTACAACAATTGTTGTTATAAGATAAAATTTTGCCATTAAATAAAACAAATATTACAATGAATGCTACAGTACCTACGAGTAGTATAAGACAGTAGAGATAAAGCGGGCATGTTTGATGGCGTCCTTTATCACTTTTCATGCCGCCTTGTTGAAGACAACAATATGTTAGCCATCTCCATACTAACGCCTTCTGCAAAACGAAAATAATCATGCATGCAAGAGAGAATTAAAATTGCAAAACAAAACAAGAAACAAGTAAAATTTAAAAATGTAGCTAGTAGACTCACCTAGAACATATTCACCACCGTGTCCTTAAAGGTGCCCTGGTCGGTGTACGGCTTGAGCGCTCAATGGGTCCAGGACCGTGCATCTACTCGTTGGCTGCCTACTGTACCCATACCTGGGTACAGTAGATGACAGAATGTACCTAGCTCCTGGTTGACGCAGGTCCAGTGTCTGACATCATCCCAGTTGATGTCCTCCATGCTCTCACCCATCTTCTGGTGGGTGGAGCTAAGAGAGAGCGTCGCAACTGACAAAATTTGAGTTAGTTACTTTAATTATATAAGAAATCATTAAAAGTAAATTAAAATTCAACTAACCTATAGGTCATATGTGGCTGGTCATCAGCCTCCTCAACCTCCGGCTACTGGGCCCCTCCGGCCTCCGGCTCCTCGGGAGCCTCCTGTTGGGTCGCTCCGACCTCCGGCTCCTTGGGAGCCTCCAGCTAGGCCACTCCGGCCATCTACTACTGGCACTCATCGTTCAAAGCCTCAAGAAAGGCCTCATGTTAGTGTCAGGAGGCCAAAGTGCCCAACAAACAAAAACAATGATAAAATATATCAAATGAAGCAGTAAAGTAACAATGAATGAGGACGTGCAAATAAAAATTAAGTGAAACTATTACTACAAACAAGTCAGCGGACGTGCCCGAGCCTACCTGGGAGGAGGAAAAACTATTGCCCTTTCTTCCTTTCCCCTTAGACTTGTGGCGAAACATTTGCACACATTTGAAAAACAAAAGATTAATCTCTTTAATAACATATTTCAGGATATATATATAGTGATTATTATTGTATAATAACAGTAAATTGTACCTATCAAGAGTCTTGATCATCTGAATCTGCTTTACGATATGTGCATTAAGTTGTTCATGCCTTTCTTGTTATTCAGTGGCTCGTTGACTTCCGAAGGCATTTCTTTGAAGGACCTGGTTCTTCTTCCATTAACTCTACATCACGTGTGGCTAATTCTGCGAGTCCCGCCCCATCAGATATAGTGAAACTTAGACTTTGCTGCCCTCCATTTTCTTCTTGATAGACATGAATGAAATCATCATTGTCGTGTCTTTCCACGTATGCATCATATCGGGGAATGTCCATTTTAGGATTAACTTTATATATCACCCACCTG
>VSTD030000418.1:0-16285 GCA_008808055.3 Sporobolus alterniflorus | reverse complement strand
GGGGGGGGGGCGGGGGGGGGGGGAGAGGCTTGATTTCTTTGACCTCGTGATCTCAGCGGCGGTGGCATCGACGATCTCCTGATCGGTTTGATTTGCCCGGGGATCGTTTAGACCTAGCAGATGTTGTCTGAGTCAGACTCTGATGACGGCATGAAACCGTAGTGCCACATTTAGAAAGTGTGATCCAAAGTAATTGACATTGTTTCCGGAGCAGCTCGACTCGGATTCCCCTGATGTGTTGGATTCGAGCTCAGACTGAGCCGCGGGTGTTTGATTGTCCTAAGCCAGGGTCAGTAGGATCTAGTCGACGCCTGATCCTTGGATCTTTGGCGGCTCATGTTCCTGCATGATCAAATCTCCTAGCTGATTAGTGAGTAAATGCAGCGATCCAAACATGAACCTTGAAACCGGCGAGAACTTGATCAAAGCTTGAAACTCCGTTCACTGTGTGATGATGATCTTCATGACGTCCCTACCTGGCGTGCCAACCATCAGTGTTTGTGATAATGATTTTGTACGGGGTGTTTGCGAGGTCAAAAGCCGAAGGCAACACAATGAGACACAGAGTTTTTGAATAGCTTCAGGCCTCCCGGAGAATAATAACCCTATGTCCAGTGTTCTTGGGAATAATGTGTTGGTTGTCGAACAGGGTACCCCTACCCCTCCATTTATATCCAGGGGGCAGGGTTACAATGAAGGTACCGAGTCGGTTAAAATATTCATCTCGATCGGGACTCTATCTCTAACTTGCCTAATTTACAAGATTTACATATAAGGTTCTATAGATAGAGTTATGATGCATTGAGGAACACGGTGGGCAGTCTGGAGTCTTCTCGAAGATGAGCTGAGTCCTTGTGGACCCATCCTTAGGCCACACAAGTCAATGCAGTTTGGTACCTTGGTACCAACCCTCGTTAGTACCACAGGGCACATGATGGCATGTGAGGCCTATCTCAAAGTTGGGTCCAGGGTGGCCGGATTGACCCATGCTCGGATACATGTTTGGTTGGTGAAATTTTGTGGATTTTGCCTCCCTAGGTGGGTTCCTCGTACCAAAAATGGGAAAGTCATGGAAAACATCGGGACAACCCCGGGAAACAGCAATACATCTACCATGGGACACGTGACGACATATGGGCCCTCATCTTGGAGTCAGGTCCGGGCTGGCCGGATCGACCCACCATGGTCGGAACACGTTCGGATGGTGAAATTGGGTGGAAATGCCTTTTTGGGTGGGTTCCTCATACTGAAACAGGAAACATGTGCAAAACATCGCGACGACCCTGGAAACAGGAAAACATGTGCCACGGGACATGCGAGGACATACATGCCCTCATCTTGGAGTCGGGTCGGGGTGGCCAGATTGACCATCGTCGGATACACGTTGGGACGGTGAAATATGGTGGATTCTGCCTCCCCGGGCTGTTTCCTGGGACAAAACGGGGAAGTCATGGACAATGGGAGTTGTGGAATCAGAACCTAGTTGGGCAGATGGACATGTGGTCGGATACATGTATCATGTATGGACAGTGGAATCTGAAAGAATTTGCCTCCGCAGGAGGGTCCCCGGAAGCGAATATGTGACTACCGTGAAAAACCCAGTTCAAGTCCCCAATGAACATTGGGTAAGGCAAATCCACAACAAACCCTATCTGAAATTGGTCATATAACTAGTCGACAGCCTGCACATTCGTGTGGGCTACTCAATTCAATGATTTTTTATTACCACAGATTGTTTAAATTTTTTTAGGGAACTTTTTTCTAAAAATATGTTTCTTATTTTTGTATTATACTAAGACTATGATGGTACAAATTTGGATAGTGAACATTATAGTACGGTGGTGCATAGTTACGACGGAAAAATAATAGACGAACACATTTGTGAAAACATGCCTTCTTTGTTCATTCGCTTGAAGAATTTACATAAGCATGCACCATTTAGAGATTAATAACTGGAAAGGTTGAGTGGAATATATAGCGTGCAAAATTATTGAAATATTATTCTGCCATCCAGTTTTGAATTATTTTCATGTTTTGATGAAAAAAAATAAATTTATAAATATATATAAAGTGAGACGCATATTTTTTTGTCAAGACACAATACTTTTCACACGTGCCCTAAGGGAATTTCAAAAGCAAGAGGTTTAGTTTTAAATTGTCTATTCCATTTACCTATTGTTTAGCTGTTACAATCAATCTAGTTCCTACTAAGGATCACAAAATTGCCTAGGTGGAAATCTTCAACTTCTTGTACGATCTAATTATCTGATGGAAAACCGTCTAGAAGAAAGTGGATGAAAATAATAATCTCTGAGCTATGACGATCAGGCGACTGCAACTTCGATAGGCGAAACCGAGACAGGGACAATCAGCAACAACGTTAATACTTGCTAAGTGCCTCCAAACACGTTGTTTATCTGGACAACAAAGACGTATATATAATGAATTTGTATTTGAATTAGAATATAGAAGGCGAGGATGTACCAAACTAAAATTAAAAGGAAAATTGTTTTGAGTTAACTCCACAGAGGAAGACAAAAAAGTTCAGTTCCCTGTAGGCCGGCCGCCTCCCCGGCTGCCCCATGGGCCAGCGCACGCCGTGCCAGGCCTCCCCACCGCTAAAGGCTCGGTAGGCTGCCACCTCCTGGCGGGCACTGCCCCAGCCACCCATGCACCTCTCGCAGGCCCACAATGCTGCTGAGGCTCCCGGTCCCCCAATGCCCCGGCACCACTCGGCAAGCCGCCATGGCTGCCTGAATGCTGACCCAGCCTCACTTGCTCTACTGTGTGATTCACGAGGGCACCAGCTCCATAGGCCCACCGGTCCCGACCCCTCCCTCCATCGCTTGGCCACTCCGGTGGAGCATCGGCAAGGCATCACCCGGGGGGAAGCAAAGCCGCCGCCCTATGTTCTGAACCTATCCAATCCCCCCCCCCCCCAATTTCTTTTGGCTGTTGGCCGTGCCATAGGCTGGCTCAACTGCTGGCCCATCGACTGCCTTGCCCTATAGGCCTTACCACCCACCAGGCCAGAACCAGCCCACTCCCCTATCCCACCTTTTTCTGTTGCCAAATGGACCTCAAGTTAGCCCACAAAGTCCAACACAGCCAGTTTTCCCCTTTTCCCTGAATAGGCAGCTTAGTTTTCCTCCATCTAGATTCCAAATCCAATTATTCATCTTCCCAAATTTATCTAAATTTGAGTTCTAAAGAATAAAACAAGTTTCATATTTTTTGAAATTTAATTGATTGCTTGTTTGAACTGTTGTTTGTTACGCTTGTTCGCGCATTTTAGATGATGGAGAGTTCACAGAGAAGGAGCAGCCCGAGGCACTGGAATATGAGCAGGAGCTTCGCAATGATGACAACGAAGGTAAGTTTCAATCTTATCCATTGATCATATTGATCCCTGTTTTTAAACACATCCTGTAACAGCTGGTTTTAATTAGGTTTTATTAACGCATGTGGTTATAAATCTGAAATTGTATTTTTAAATTGCTATGCTAGTTAATCCCATTTGTGAAACCTCACCTTAAGTTGTTTATACCAAAACTTACCTTGTAAAACCTAAGTGTATTATTTCGGGCAATGCTAGGTTGTTCAGATAACACTAGTTATTCGCTACGCCTAGAAATATGTGCATCTTTGCTAGACCCAACCTTATCACATGCAATCACGATTTTGAACGGGTCCAATGGTGTTACAAATAAAAGCGTGGTTTAGTAATTGGGAGATGGGTTAAAATGGTTAATAATGACAAAGGTTGAAATGTGAAATCGAGACAGGGCAATTCGGGATTCCTTTTGTGGGATGTCATTGGGAAAGTAAGCATTGTCGTGGTGACAGACCTACGAAGGTATATTTCCAGAAGTGGTGAATTTCCATGTGATGGCGACCACAACACCCTCATGCATCTGACTGTGTTCAAGCATCGCTCAAAGGTTGACAAATTCTGTGATGTTGTCGGCTGACTGGAGCTGTGCGAAGTCAATTTGGTCAATCAACGTATTGAGAGAGAGCGCCTGTTTCACTGACCATTTTTTCTTTTTGGAGATCTCAAAAACATGGGGACCCAACAACTTCAATCCCTTCCCATCCAACCAAGAGGCTTCCCAGAAGCTAGCCTTGCATTCGTCACTGACAGAGATATTCGTAGGCCTGTAAAAGAGTTATTCGAAGTTTTCATGTGTGGTCAGAGCGAAGTGAGGTGGAAAATGGCATGGGAGATGGGCACCAACTTAACCAACACCGTATGGCCGGCCGTGGTAACATGCCTACCTTTCCATGGCACCAACCTAGCAGCCACCTTGTTCTCTAAAGGCCAAAAAACTCTCTTGTAAGTGCGTGACAGAAAGCGGCAGTCCTAGATATTTCCTGGGGAAAGTGGAGGCACCACCGGGAAGTTCTGCAGGACATCAGCAAGGTTGATCTCTTCGCATCTGATGGATGGCACCAAACTCATATCAAATTGCGCAAAGGCTGATGGCATCACCACAGTCATGGAGGATGGATGCAAGTTTATCAATGTCAGCTCTGAAGCGGGCCACAAAAATTTTAGCGTTGTCGGTGTACAAATAGGTTCACATCAGTGCCATGGCGTGGGATTCGGTGGACCACTGGATGTAGAAGATTCCTAGTTATGAACACAATTCTGTGTGGCCAATAATTTCTGTAAATGATAGTAGTTGTATTTCTCCTTGCATTAAATTTACCTACATGTCGCACACTACATTCTAACTGACTTAGGATTGTTCTCCCCTCAATTAATGTAACAGATTCCTAGCTATCTAATAGTCAATAAAAAAGAAGAAGATTATAAGAGAATTATAATCAGTGTGGAAAAGAATTTCTTTGGATTCCACCACAAGATCATCCAACAAGAACATTACATTGTCAGGTATTAATTTGCTGGAATGACATCGAGCTCATCCACAGCAAACACTATCTGAATTTGGTCATATAACTAGTGGACAGCCCGCACATTCATGTGGGCTACTCAATAGAATGATTTTTTTATTACCACAGATTGTTTAAATTCTTTTAGGGCACTATTTTCTAAAAATATGTTTCTTATTTTTGCATTATACTAAGAGTAATATGGTGCAAATTTTGATAGTGAACATTATTGTACGGTGGTGCAAAGTTACGATGGAAAAATAATAGATGAACACTTTTGTGAAAACATGCCTTCTTTGTTCATTCCCTTGAAGAATTTACATAAGCATGCACCATTCATAGATTAATAACTGGAAAGGTTGAGTCAAACATGTTGCATGCAAAATTATTGAAATATTATTTTGCTTTGGAGTTTTGAATTATTCTCATGTTCTAACAAAATAACTATAACTATAAATATAAATAAAGTGAGATGCATTTTTTTGAGATGCAGTACTTTTCACACGTGCACTAAGGGAATTTATTTCAAAAGCAAGAGGAACAATCTCAACAATTAGAAGCATTTGCTAGTTCTCTATAGCTGAGCATATCGAAAATAAACCTGACCTGATCTCCCATATCAGATAGTTAGATTGTACAAGATGTTGAAGTTTTCTACCTAGGCAATTTTGTGATTCTTAGAAGGAACTATATTGATTGTAACATCTAAACAACTAGTAGAATGCCCTGTGCATTGCTGCAGGAATTTTTGTTTAGTTTTAAATATAGATTTGATCCAAACTGACTGATCGTGTAAATATGCTGAACAAAAGAGGCCATATCATAGTCCGCAATGCCGATGACCAACCACCAACCGATAACCAATCACTCCAAAATTTGTATGGGCAATTTCTTTGTTACCGGTAGAAGTGAACATCAATAACCAAAAGAAAGTTGTAAGCAATATCAAGGATTGGTGGTGTATGGAACTCTTTCAAGTGAAGTGTACGAAAGGAGAAATATTTTGTATCAGTAACCAAGTAAAGCAGTGGTAGAGTTTTAAGTATGTCAGCAAGTGATAGAGACGAAGTTACTTTTCTTTGTATGAAAAGAATGGCAGAAAAGTGTGTCATAATTGTCGTAGGTACTACATTACATGATGGAAATCAGAGTTGTTGTGCTCGCTATAGCTCGGAGAGAGAGAGGAGGTGATCAGGGTTCTCACCAATGGTGCCACTTGGCTGCAGAGCTGCGGAAATGGCCAAGCGGCGACGCTCAACGGAGGCGGCCGGTGGTGCTTCGATGGGGAGATGGTTCCAGGCACGAGGAGGGGAGATTGGAGTCGGGGTGGGTGCGGTGGAGAATGGGGGTGCTCTCGGTGCCTTTTATTGGGTTGTAGAGTGGAGGAATGCGGGCGGTCGAGGGGAGGGAGGCAGTGGCAATGGAACTTCAGTAGCGCCAGTTACGGGAGATGGAAACGGTGAAGGGGAGGCGATGGGGTGTGGTCATTTCTAGAGGGGGAGAGGGGAGGAGGCAAGGCGGCTCCACGGTGTGGGAGGCAAACGACACAGTGAAGAGTGGCGCGGTGGTCGAGGAGGCTGAATGCGGTAGCGGCTGGCGTCTAGAGGGTGGGTTGAATGTGCGGTTGGGCCGAACTGTCGACTGGGCCGGCGAAAAAAATATGGCTGAGACTATGAGATGACCCAGAATGATAGGAGAAGAAATACTGATGGGCCAAAACAAAAAAGAAAAAAACAAAAAAATTGGGAAGGATTTTTTGGCTGCTAAAAATTTGAAATTTGATTCAAATGTTTTTTATTTAAAAATTCTTCAAAACATATGCAAGTGGGATCTTGTTCTTTTCATCTCTTTGCGTAGAACACAATGGTGAAAACAAAATTTAAAATGAATATCATACGACTGAGATTAATCATTTTAAAGTTTTTGTATTATTTAGTGGTGATGATTGGGCAGCTGAGGTGGATAGCTTGAATGTCAAGAAAATTGGTTGAGCCTAATTTATTTATATAGTTATAGATGATAAGTAATGGAGTGGACAACTTAAACCTAAACCTCTTGCTTTTGAAATTCCATTAATGCACGTGTGAAATGTACTGTGTCTTGAAAAAATGCATCTCACTTTGTATATACTTATAATTATATTTATTTTGTTAGAACAAGTGAATAATTTAAAACTCCAAAGCAAAATAACATTTGAATAATTTTGCTTGCTAGCTATTCGACTCCACCTTTCCAGTTATTAATCTTTGAATGGTGCATGCTTTTGTTAAAATTCGGATATCGCACAATGAGCCCCCGAGCTGCTGGATTCTCTGCCGGCCTCATCCTGAGAATTGGTCCACACCAGTATGCAGAAGGCATCCAGCCTGACTCTTGGGATCTTGAAGTCACTATACACCAAAGCAGATTTGGGTGTAGCTGGCGAGGGGTTTGCTGCCACATGTTCGGAGGAAGAGGCCACGACATTAGTCAAGAGTTTTCTTGAGATGGCCACTCGGACAGTAGAGATGGTTAATCCAGCTCCAATGTAAAAGAAACACGTAGCGAACTTTTGAACATGATATTGTAATTAACAATTATCTGCAATCTTTTGTTCATCATATATATGAATCTTCTTTTGTATGATTTGAATTCCTGTGTTACTCATGGTAATCAAAGAAGTGATTATGTGACTACTCACTCGATGTCTATCAGTGTTAGATACCCGATCTGTCAATAAAGCCGTGTTTTCACCATCACAATTCTTGACCTTACCCGCTGTGTTGTGTAAGGATTTTTTTTGTAGGCTAGCTGAGTCTTAGTGTCACCATGGTTATGTTGCATATAGCTTGACCTGGACATTCAAGACTGTCGTGCTTACAAGGTATTGGGCACCTGACCACTCCGGGGTGATCAGGCTTTTTCAAATGGTTGGCTCCTGACTCAGTGCTTAGGGTTGTGGGTAGCGTGGGCCTAACTCATAGAGCATGCAGAGTCTTTGTCCATCTAGCACTTGACCTTACTCAGTGTGTTGAGACAAGAGTTTTTCTCGAGTGTGGCTATATCTTAGTATCACAGATGTGTGGCATAGAGCCTGTGCTCACCTAACTAGACATTCAAAGCCTTGACCCAAACGAGGTACGATAGTTACCAAACCACTTGGGGTGCTTGGGTTTTCTCTCAGATCAAGTTGGGCTAAATGTTCATTGGTTGTGTGACCCATGAGCCTGACACTTGAACAGTCGGAGCCGTGAGATGCTGAGGTTTTTAGTGCTCAGGGGATCATGCACTCGGGACTCAGTCTGTTTCCAGCTAAGTGATCGTGTTGTAAGATGCTGCAGTCATGATGCTTGATCAGGCGAAGTCTTTCACAAGACGAGTAAGAATTGCATTGCAATTTTGTTCAATAAAAACAAAATTTGAAGTAAACCATGTTATAATAATATTTTGGCTGTGCGGTGAACAAAGGCTATATGCTTTACCCTCACGCAAGAAGAATTATCGTGAAAGTTGTGGGCCGTGTAAAACTTTTTATTATTGGAGTCGGCTCGAGAAACCAGAAAACATGGGCCACAGGACCTATGACGACATGTGGGAACTCATCTTTTAGTGCTGGAGTTAGCTCCATGCTAGCCAGAGTGACTCATGGTTGGACAAATGTTCGGATGGTGAAATCTCGTGGATTCTGCATCCCTGGTTGGATTTCGGGGAGCGAGAATGGGAAAGTTATGGAAAACATAGTGATGACCCAAAAAATCAGAAAACATGTGCCACAAGTCACGTGATGGCATGTGGGCCTCACATTGGAGTTAGGTCCAGGGAGGCTGGATAGACCCATGGTCCGATACACGTTCGGTAGGTGAAATTTTGTGGATTTTGCCTCCCCGGGTGGGTTCCTCGTACCAAAAATGGGAAAGTCATGGAAAACATCAGGACGACCCCAAGAAATAGGAAAACATGTGTCATGGGATATGTAACAACATACAGGCCCTCATCTTGCTGTCAGGTCTGGGGTGCCTCACATTGGAGTTAGGTCCAGGGAGGCTGGATAGACCCATGGTCCGATACACGTTCGGTAGGTGAAATTTTGTGGATTTTGCCTCCCCGGGTGGGTTCCTCGTACCAAAAATGGGAAAGTCATGGAAAACATCAGGACGACCCCAAGAAATAGGAAAACATGTGTCATGGGATATGTAACAACATACAGGCCCTCATCTTGCTGTCAGGTCTGGGGTGGCCGGATCGACTCATGGTTAGAACACGTTCGGATGGTGAAATTTGGTGGATTCTGCCTCCCCCGGTGGGTTCCTCTTACAAAAAATGGGGAAGTCGTGGAAATCATCGGGACGACCCCAGGAAATAGGAAAACATGTGCCACGTGGCATGTGACAACATACGAGCGCTCATCTTGGAGTCGGGTCCGGGTGGCTGGATTGACCCATCGTCGGATACACACTCGGACGGTGAAATGTGCTGGATTCTGCCTCGCCGGGTAGGTTCCTGGGACAAAAAGGGAAAGTCATGGACAACGGGAGTTGCAGAATCAGTTCCTTGTTGGGCGGATGGATGCGTGGTCAGATACATGTTCGGACAGTGGAATCGATGGAATTTTCCCTCCGTGGGAGGGTCCCCGGGAGCATATACGTGATTACCATGAAAAACCCAGTTCCAGTCCCCAACGAAACTTGGTTAAGGTAAATCCACCATTTTAACTTGGGTGGCAACATAAAAGCTGTATAAAACCACTTCTAGCCCATTTCAGAAAAAGTGTGCCCAACTGCCCCAGAAATCCCCCATACTCCTAGGAGGGGGCATGCTCCTAAGTTATATTAGGGGGAGAAGGTCTGCCTACTCTGCGCTCAGAGGGCTGATGTTGGATGCAAAAAGGAGGTATGCTTTCTCCCCACACAATGGGCATCCACCGTGTCTTGATGTTGGGATGAGTCTTGGTAACGTGGTGCGCCCACTGTGTCAACGGCGAGATGTGTTCCGGTGGCTGAAAGGCTTGGGTACAAAAATGTCGGTTGTTCTCACGCTCTGTGGACTATCAGTTGCCATTTCACAGTAGACCCATTGTGCTAAGCATGGTGGGATGTTTGGATGGATCGATCGTTGTAGCTACGCTAGCGCATGATCTATTTTGGACATTTGGCTGCCGGGAGGACCCCTGTCCCATCAATTGTATGGGTTTTATACATGTGCCATCGATGAGTGCTTGCATTATGTTAACTGACTTGCAAGATGTGGACATTCATACCGGTTGCCTTCGTTGCGTGCATCCATCGGTCATTTCACATCGGCCTCATAGCATTTGCAGTGTTGCCTCACATCGTCGGCCATCTAAGCAGACATCGTCTAGGATACCTCGCCTTTCCTCTTGGTTTCATATGATGCTTGTTTTATAGGCTCATGGCCCTTCGATGCCTCATTCCTCACTAAAGTCCCTTTGGAAACATGACAGTTGGCTTGGCTGCGGTTATTGTTAGACTCTCATGTTCTAGTTTGTTCGGCAGCCACAACCAGCTCATCCATGAGGACGTGCTGCCTGGTTGATCATGCCAGTGGTCATATTCTTGTCTCAAAGATTAAGCCATGCATATGCAAGTAAGAACTAATTCAAACTGTGAAACTACAAATGCCTCATTAAATCAGTTATAGCTTGTTTGATGGTACGTTCTACCCAGATAATCGTAGTAATTCTAGGGCTAATACGTGCAACAAACCCCGACTTCTAGGAGGGGCACATTTAATAGATGAAAGGCTGATGTGAGCTCTACCCGCTGATCCGATGATTCATGAAAACTCAACGGATCGCATGGACTTCGCGCCGACGATGCATCATTCAAATTTCTGCCCTATCCACTTTCGATGGTAGGATAGGGGCCTACCATGGTGGTGACGGGTGATAGAGAATTAGGATTCGATTTCAGAGAGGGACCCTGAGAAGCAGATACCACATTCAAGGAAGGTAGCGGGCACACAAATAAGCCTATCCTGACATTGGGAGGAAGTGACAATAAATAACAATACTGGACGTGTTAGTGTCTAGTCATTGGAATGAGTACAATCTAAATCCCTTAACGAGGATCCATTGGAAGGCAAGTCTGGTTTCAGCAGCCACGGGAATTCTAGCTCCAATAATGCATATTTAAGTTGTTGTAGTTGAAAAGGTCATAGTTGGATAGTGGGCTGGGTCGACCGGTCCGCCTTTTGGCAAGCACAGACCGACTCGACCCTTCGGTCGGTGATGCTCCGAGTCATGCCTCCGGCGCCGTTACTTAAAATAAATTAGAGTGCTCAAAGCAAGGATCGACCTACAGTATTGGAGTAATGATTAATAGGGACAGTCGGGGCATTTGTATTTCACTATCAGAAGTGAAATTCTTGGATTTATGAAGGACGAACAACTGTGAAAGCATTTGCCAAGTATGCTTTCATTAATCAAGAATGAAAGTTGGGGACTTGAAGATGATCGGATACCATACTAGTCTCAACCATAAACTATGCTGACCAAGGATGGATGAATGTTGCTTATTGGGCACCACTGGCACCTTCTGAGAAATAAAAGTCTATGGGTTTCGGGGGGATATGGTCGCAAGGCTGAAACTTAAAGGAACTAACGGAAGGGCATCACCAGTCATTGAGAATATGGCATTATATGACTCAACACGGGGAAAGTTACCAGATCTAGACATAGCAAGGATTGACAGATTGAGAGCTCTTTCTTGATTCTATGGGTGGTGGTGCATAGCCATTTTTAGTTGGTAGAGCAATTTTTCTCGTTAATTCTGTTAACAAACAAGACCGTAGCCTGCTAACTTGCTATGTGGAGTTATCCCGCTGTAGCTAGCTTCTTAGAAGGACTATGGCTGTTTAGGCCATAGAAGTTTGAGGCAATTGCAGGTCTGTGATGCCCTTAGATGTCATGGGCCACAAGCACACTACACTGATGTATTCAATGAGTATATAGCCTTGGCTAACAGGCCCAGATAATCTTGAGAAATTTCATCATGATGGGGATAGATCATTGCAATTGTTGGTCTTCAACGAGGAATGCCTAGTAAACACGAGTCATTAGGTTACGTTGGCTATGTCGCTGCCCTTTGTACACATGGTCATTGCTCCTACCAATTGAATGGTCTGGTGAAGTGCTTGGATCACGGCGATGGAGGTGGTTCATGCCCCGACGTCATGAGAAGACCATTGAACCTTATCATTTAGGGGAAGGATTAGCCATCAATTTATAGCCATCATTTCTTTTATTTAATCAATGTCAATGGTGTCATTGCCATTGGTTAAGAAACCTATGCTGATAGGTATACCCTATCACCAACCCTTAGTAAGTATCGTGTCGAAAAACTGATGGCGATCGCATTTTCAACACAATAAGATGGTGCTTTCTTTAGTAGTGGATGCGTAAAAAACTAGCATATTATACGAGGACTCAGGAAAGTAACAAGGGGATGCTTGTTTGGTGTTCTTCATGTACCTTTGCCTTATTGATTGATGAGTCAATCATTATTATTTGTGTTCTTCATGTACCTTGCCATCGTGATTAATGGTTAATTTTTTTTATCACAGATGTGACAGAACCACCTCGGGAAGGGGTTCGTCGACCAGGATCAGCTTGAGCCATTCTCGGTGAAGTGAGAACATAATCAACACACATAAGTACAATACCATATTATAAATTCAAGTAGAAGTTATTATAACTTAGGTTCACGTATTAGTTGTACAAAAGATGTTTGAAGCCAAATTATGCTTCAAAAAAGAACTACAAAGTTTGCAGAAGTGATTGCTTTCACAATCAGAACATCCTCTTCACCCTAGAAGAGAATGCCATCCATCAGCATTGCTAGAAAGAGGAAGCAGCTCCTCACCTGCACACAGGATACAACAAGAGCAAGCTTAAGCAACTATGCTTAGCAAGACTTATCCATGGTGATCAAATGATCACCAACGACTTTAATCAAGACTAATGAACTTATAAGGCTACTAGCACCTACTTTAAGTACTATTAAGCATGTTAATTAGCCAATTTAAGTTGATTAGCATGTGAAGGTTTGCATCTTAATCTAAACATGCAAATGTATCCAAGCAATATTGATTATATAAATCATGACTACAAAGTAGTCATCTCACTAAATCCACATAGGACCTCCATCGGTAGAGACGGCCCTATTGCGAGCGGATTCCACCCACTCGTCTTCTACCGATAGCCTACATACTAAGCATAGCATACTATCGGTACTTTCTTTCATTGGGGTAAACACAGTGGATTAATAAGGGTATTTTTAGTGCAACTAGGGTTTCATTAAACTCCTATACTTAAGTGCACAATCATTGACATAATGTAAAGATTATAAAGCAAAAACCTATACAAGGTGAATGCAAGGTGATTGCCTTGATCTAGAAAAAAGATAAGCGTCCATGTGAGATCCTTGCTCACACTTAAGCAAGGGCAAAAATGGAAATTTCCATTATCAAATTACATGAATAGGGGTTCTAACAAGGGTTCTATTGTTGGATAGCTAACCACAAATTTTGGTGAAATTTTCATGAATTTTGGAACTATAGATAATAAATTATAAATTAATTATCAAAGATTCATTGTTAAACTAGAATTAATAATTAAACAAAATAATTTTATAATTTTATTTCAGATATTAAGTTTGAATTCAAATTACAATTTTATCAAATTTAATCATATTCCTACAAATTTCTGATGTTTGAATTCATAATTGAATTGAATTTAAATAAATCATTTGGAAAATGAAAAATAGCACTGAGGCGTATGGACTATGCTAGAAACTCATGTCATAATGAGTTCATTGATTTTCTACCTCGCGTTTCTTCTCATGCTCTATCTCATTTTCCACATGGACCTAACCATCGCTCATATGGTTTCGGTTCATGAGAGAGTGGCTTTGTGCCTAGACGCTTTGGTTTTGATCCACGTTCTCATCGTGGTGCTCGTCCCCATGTAGGCATGATTCTCCCGCTAGAGGTTCCTATTCTCACTTTGAGCTGAGTTTCTTTGACAATCGATATTTTCCCCATCGTGGTTCACGTCCCACTCGCTCAAATTATGAAGTACAAAAGCTTATGAAGACTAACTTGGGTTGTATGGTTAAGTGCTGAATTCCTAAGATTTTTCTCACTAACCCCAGCACAGAACCATCGACCTTCTCTCATTCTATGTAGATGAATGATGGAGGACTGGGGAACATGTGGTTGATGGACTCCGGTTGCTCTCGACACTTGACCAGAGATGCTAAATGGTTCTCCAACCTCACCCCCATGCAAAACAAAGAATATGTGACTATCGGGGATGACAAGAAAGGTAAAGTGAAGACAAAGGGCACAATCAAGGTAAATGAGCATTTCATTTTCAAGGACGTTGTACTTGTTGAACATCTCAAATATAAATTGCTCTCTGTTTCTCTAGTGCTTGATGATGGTTTGAAAATCTCTTTTTAGGCATATTGCTTTTCATATGTTTGATTCTTGTGGGAATTTGGTTTGTTGCTTTTCTCAGTGTTTGACTCATTTTGTGAACGTATCTTTTCTCATAGCATGAACACTCGTGAGCCCAACATGAGATTTTGCATTATTGATGTATTCTTTGACTCCTTTTCTTGCGGGTTAGGATAAGTTCATGGACTTTTTTCTTGTGATGCTTCAATTTGTTCTTCTCATGTTGTTCCCTTGAGATCTTCTTGTTGTTTTTCTAATAATCACACTCGTTCTTTTCATTGAGTTAATATTTTACGGCATGCTTCTAAGGGTTATTCAAAGAGTTCATCTTCAAATCAAATTTTGCATTATGCTAACCCTCATGATAAGTTGAGTACAATTATTGGTGATGTATCCATGTCCTGGGTTCCCAAGTATTTACCGGCTAACCCTTTGTGATCCAGGCCTCGGACATTTCTCTCTTTTCACATGTAGGATGGAGATTTTGGGATGGAGAATATGAGCTTTGATGATCTCGGTCTTTTGCTTGGAGTGATTGAGATACGGATGGTTCTCAATATCCTTGTTCATGCCTTCAAGAGCCCAAGTTGTAATGTGGCATCTTTTGATACTCTGTGAGTATTCTCATACACTCTCCTTTACGCTTACTTGTAGTGTGGAATCTATTCATGTGCTCACTTGATTATCGTAGCATGTATTATAATTGTTCTATCTTGCTTCTTGTGCAGGCAAAGTTTGCCAAGATCTCTTTCCATGTCGAGTTCATTGATTATTCACCTTATTTTCTACTTCTCTGCTTTTATGGACTTGATCATTGTTCATATGCTCTTGGTCCAAAAGAGAGAAAGAGGTTCTATGTCACAATGCTTTGGTTATGACCCATGTTTGCTCTGTCATGGTGTTCGTTTCCCATGTAGACATGACATTTAGTTGGATGGTTTCTACCCCTGCTTTGAAATGAGTTGCTTTGATGGCACATATTTTTCTTGTTGTGAAACATATCTAGTGAGCCTTCCTTGTTTGTGGGGTTTCTAGTGTTGAGAGGATTTTCTCGAGCTGATTTCTCTATCTCTTATAGTTCTCTCAAATGTTTAATTGCCTATTCCCCCTTCAGAGCTTTGAAAATTGCATAGGAGACTAGGTCACATGAGTTTTGACTTGTTGTGTCGATTGAATGGCCTAGACTTGATCCAAGGATTGCTCAAGCTCACATTTGAAAAGGATTTGGCTTGCTCTCCTTGCGGACATGGTAAGATAATTGCTGCTTCCAATTTGCCAATTAATATGGGATGACCAAACAACCTGGAGAGTTGCTTCATATGGACATCATTGGTCCTTCCCAGGTTCGGTCTGTGGGTGGCAAGTGGCTTGTGCTTGTGATCATTGATGATTACTCTCTCTACTTGTGGCAATAATGCCTAGGCCACAGGAGCATTGACTTGCTTTGTTGTTTAAGTGGCCTAAACTTGATTTGAGGTTTGTCTAAGCACAATTGATAAAACCTTGTGTTCTCTATTTCAGGGGGAGTTTTGGCCATTTCCATTGGTATGGCTTTGTTTGAGGGGGAGTTGGCGTCTTTGGTTGAGTTTGGTGCTTGTTTTTATTTGCCTTGGTTTCAGGGTGGAGTATGGTTTTTACCATTGAGGAAGCCTGTATTTTGGTTGCTGCCCTCTTGAGTTGGGAACTTGGTGTTTGCCATCCGTATGGCATGGTTTGAAGGGGAGCTTGTGTTTTACCTTGTACATACTCTATCCTTTTGCATTTCATTCATATTCACCTAATTTACCTTTGCTTCACCTATTATACTGGCTTGTATTTGGTTGACTATGCTTATCACTATGCTCGGCTGAGTAGAAATGAGATGTGAAACTCTTTTGCTAGACCTTGCTAGATAACTTGTCATGATTGCAATGTTGAGCACATGTTAAAACTT
>VSTD030000417.1:0-16287 GCA_008808055.3 Sporobolus alterniflorus | reverse complement strand
GCATGCTATGATTGCAATGTTGAGCATATATTAAAACTTTACAACTCAATTAATTACTCTTGTTCAGCACTTGTATAAGTGCTTTTATCATGATTGAGACTTCATTTGTGACTTGCTAGGTAAGTCTTGTCTTGGGCAACCTCACATTGAGAAGTTAAACTCTTTGTTAAATGTTTAGCTCATGATGAGACTTTGAAGAGGTGTGTGCCTCTTGTGCCAAAAGTGCACACTCTTTTGTCTTGTGCTTAAACATGTCTAAAAATTCTGATCGTACCATGTGCTTTATGTTAGATTCCAATTAAGTGATCTTGATGCTCCGGGATGTTTGCTGTACCCAGTCGTATGACCCTTCACACGGTCTAGAGGTCATTTGAGAAATGTTCAATACGGTGATCTTGAAGCTCTGGAGTTTTTGCCATACCTAGTCGTGCGACCCTCCGCGTGACCTAGACATTACTTGAGGACTAAAAATGAGTAAATTGTGAACTTAATTACTTATTCACTTGCTTGTTTACTCACTTGTACAAACTAAGTTCTTAGTTGCATATATGAGCGATTGGCAAAGCATGGTATCCCGAATTGTTATTGCTCTCTTTAAGATGATGTCTAGCAAGTTTATATGCTTGTTTTGGTTGAGATAGAAGTCTTGTGCTTATGGTGGCTTGCTTAACTTGCTTATTCACTTCAGTTCATATCTTAGCTTATGGCTACTTGCTTGTTATCCTGTAATGGCCTCCTTGTCAGGATTCACTCTTGTTTTACAAGTCTTGGTATGATAATGGTGTATAATTGCTCAAATCCTTGCTTGTATATCTTGTGAAGCACCATAATTTTGATCTCATGCATAGCATCTCATTCTTCTCTCGGTTTCTGTTTGATGAGTTCATTGACAAAGGGGGAGAGATTGTGCACAAAGTTGGTAGAACTTTTGCTAATTGGGTGATTGAGAGAAGAAACAAGAAACATAATAAATGTCTATCTAAGGGGGAGAGCATGCATTGAAAGTGTTAGGGGGAGTTTGATTCAGGGGGAGTTTAATTTTGAGCTTTTCTTAGCTCTTCTTTGCCATTTTGCTTGGTTTGCCACTTTTCATGTCTTTTGTTGGCCTTACGGGTTTTCCTTCTTCTAGATAATCTTCTTGAGCTTTTTCTTGGCTTTTGGTCTTCTAGCTGTGCTTTATGGGGTCTTGGATTCGAATTTCAAACTTTGTGCTTTTTGTTGTCAATGTACTCATCAAGGGGGAGATTGAGAAATCAAGTGATCAGTTCCTTTGTTTGATTGTGATGAGTCATTGACATGCCGATGTTTAAATTCGAATTCGGGACATTTCCATTGTTCTACGCTATTACCTTTGTTTGTGTGGAGAACCGCATTTGCTCGTCTCATGGTGTGTAGGTGACAGGTGTGACATGGCGAGCAGTGATGAGGATTATGGCAGGAGTCAAGCACAGGTCAGGTACTTGGTGGTCGTAGATTGAGAAATCAAGTGATCAGTTCCTTTGTTTGATTGTGATGAGTCATTGACATGCCGATGTTTAAATTCGAATTCGGGACATTTCCATTGTTCTACGCTATTACCTTTGTTTGTGTGGAGAACCGCATTTGCTCGTCTCATGGTGTGTAGGTGACAGGTGTGACATGGCGAGCAGTGATGAGGATTATGGCAGGAGTCAAGCACAGGTCAGGTACTTGGTGGTCGTGCGATTGGGAGGTCGGGTGATGCTGTGTGTGATCTGTACCGTGCACATGAAGACGAGGAGTATGAATTTCTTGGTTGAGCCTCAAAACCAAGGTCTTCGGTTCATCAGTGGTTTGGCCTCAAAACCACTGGGACAGTTTCTCCCGGTTTGGTCACAGAACCGGTAGCTCAGGTTTCCTGATTTGGGCCGTAAAATAGGCAACTCCGGTTTGGTGATTTGTGATTCAAAATCATCGCGATGGTTTCTTGGTTTGTGCCTCAAAACCAAGCGGGCTTCGGTTTGTTGGTTGCGCCACAAAACTGATGGGAGGAGGTCAGCGCGGGACACGCATTGAGATCTAGCGGCTTGCTTCACATGGAAGCAAGTCAGACTAGGGTTTCTTAGTCTGACCTCAAGACTGTTGGAGGCACGACTGCAGGTGGTGTACGTAGCATCATCGCAGAGATCATGTGGAGTTAAAACTAAAAATGGATCGGTCAATGAGACGGGCTGCATCGGACCTTTTTACCCTAAGATTACCATTTTCATTGTATTAGACCCTAATGGTATAGTAGTCTTTTAGTCTTTTGCTTAGCCCTATAAATAGGACACTAGAGGGTTGAGGCTCCTCACTACTTCTCCTATTGCCATTTGCATTTTCTAGTTTAGAGAGAGTGTGCCAAGAACTCTAGTATCATTCCAATAATCAGATGAGTGAGGAAGGGTGGTGACCTCGATGGTTGGACACACATCTTGTCTCAGTTTTTCTAGAGCAAAAATGTCTAATTTTTTGTTCTTGTTTCTTCACTGATTTGTGCTGTTCTCACGTTTTTATGCAGTGAAAAGTTCGATCTCAGTTGTTGAGCATGATTCCTCTATGCTGATCTGATTTCTCGGAGAGATTTGTTTTCCGTTTATGCTGGAGTAGGTCCTGTCTTGTTTTTCTTTTTCCTTTGCCTGTACTGCTGGATCTAGCGTCGTTTTCTTCGCCTGTGGAGCTCCTGCTCAAGCAGAGTTTTCATTCCTTGGCTTGCGCAAGCACTCATCGATGTGCCGCCCGCCATTCGATTTCGTACTTCATCCGTATCAGAGCATACCGGCAAGGTGCCTTCATGTGCTGCCGCTCCTCACTCGATCTGGTGTTTCTATTGTTCCGCTGTCGATCTCGATCTTGTCAGCGGGCCAGAGGGCGCCCCTGATTTTTCACACTCACGAGTCATAGCGGGCCGAACCATTTTCTTATGTGTTTCCTGCTCGGGGTTTCTCATCTCGTCCGCCCCACGTGACAAGGATTTCAATTTTCCTCATTGATTTGCCATCAGCGCCCATAGTTCCGTTCCCGCGGCGGACATCTTCCAATTGCATTTTCCTGAGTTGGATCTCGGCTTTGGTCCTTCTTCTCGCTCAGGCGCTCCTTTGAAACTTCGCTGCCCAGGCCACAGGTTCTGGTTGTGCTTCCTGCTCTGAGTGTGTTGCGGCTTGTGCACCCCGGTCTTGTTATTGAGTCACCGGTTCTAAGGCTCAAGTTTTCTCAGTTTTTGTTATGTTTACTTGGTGTGTTTTCGGTCAGGTCTGCAAGATGTTCGGTGAAATATGTGTGAGGCAGTGAGTTGCTTTTTTATCTGATTTTGATCGTCGAAGTCTTGCACGTGACTTTGTTGGCATCGATTGTCGTCTTCTGCTATGTTTTCAATTGCCTAACCCAGTTTCGAGGACCAATACCTCTTCAATAGCTATGTGGGTTTGATCGAGCTAGAAGAGAGGCGCGTCGGATCCGTTTTGGGATATAGGCCAAGTTCTCTCGAGAAATTTTAATTGGCTCCCATTCACCCCCTCCTCTGGTCGCCTTCTACTGTCGTTCACTAAGATTAACTAATTTTGACTAAATTTAGCAAATTTTGTTAAGTTTGACTAAGTTTGGGTAAGTTTGACTAAATTTGGCTAAGTTTTACTAAGTTTAGCAAGATTGTAACTAACTTGAGCCACTGATGATCTTGACGATGGCCATGGTGACCATTATAGGAGCGGCCTACTCCTTGGCGGCGGTGGTTGCCAAGTGGGAATGGTAAGATCATGCGCATCCAGGATACACTAGACCACGACCTCCAATACAAAAAGTGTTAGCAAACATACATGTCACTAAACATAGATGCCATAAACACTTGCATCTGTACGTTGAAAGCATTCAATGACTCTATTGTGTCTCTATGATCTTCTTGTTCCGTCGTCAGCACGTCTTGCATCATTCTAGGCTGATTTTCCATCGCATGATAATTTAAGTGTATCCGAGAGACATGAGGCATAAGACCAGGCAACTGGGACGATGAACTTCCCATTGGTAGCATTGCCTCCTTGGAGTCAACCACTCCATCGAACAGAGCATACCTTCAACAGAAAGCAATCAACAGTAGTAAGAGGTACCGTATCTCACATTCACAAAGTTAAACAAAACAATCCATCGATATCACCATCCATGTGCTTTTTCACCTCCGTTGGCATAGATGGCCTGACCATCAATTGACTCATTCTACCAGTTGAAGCCTTCACCATGTACTTTGACCACTTCTTCCACATACTTTAACTGCAAGGAGAAGTAAACTGTAAATGTGACAACACCGATAACAATGAAAATGCCACAAAAGGATGTCAAGAACTCATAAGTTGAGCTTCTGTCACCGGAATGCACAACTTATCAGGGTTTGAAGGGTTACTTCCCTTGTGACCTCTCTTCCACACTTTCATATCAGGCGGTCATTGGCCATTTTCACGCTCCTGTGGATACGAGTTAGTAACAAAAAAGAAACTATGAATGCATTTTAATAAATATTTTTCTTACCATCCATTTAGATATACGTACGTGCCCATCAGGGTCACATGTGTGCCCTGATCCATCAATGCCTCTACTCTCTTAGGCCTTTATGGACTTAGCAATGAATTTTTCCCTGGCCCATATCTTACAAAGAGTCTAATAAGCTTCAGGACGGTCCTTCAATCAAGCAATAGATACCTGCACACATTTAATTGTACACAAGAAATAAAGTAAACAACTAAAGAAATTAAGACCAACATGTTTTACCATCACATATTGTTCTTCAGTCAAATACGTATCTGAACCATCGTGAAACGCACTCGTTTGCTGCCCCTCAACCATCTGCAGGTACTCATTTGATGTGTGAATCCGTCCATTTGATTTGGATTGACTCACGAGCTTCGTATCACTCTTCTCGAACACACTCCTCACGTGGTCCCACATGTCCTCACTCTGCAAGTGGAATTGTCTCTGCAATTTCAAATTCAAGCATTAGCAAAGTTAGGTGCATCAAGGATAAAACTTTGAAATAGGATGACCAAAAAGCTTACCCAGAAGTTGCTCCACAGTACCCCCTGAGCAGTTCCATAAGTCATGTTGTGAGCAAGAGCATAATCGGAGCAACAAGTGGCAACAGAGCTGGTGCCATCGCTCCAAATGACCTCGCCAGGGTAGTGCAAACGCATGAGGTTACTCAAGACACCAATAACCTACCTTTTATGTCATGTACCATCGAACGTAGTGTCCTCCCATGAGCTACAGGATAAATGTGTGCAACAGTTAGCATTAATAACCATTATAGATTGAGAATATCAAAAATCATTACCTATCACCGACAGGTTTAATAACCATCCAAGACTCTGGATTTGTGGGGACCGGAGGATGAGCGACGTAGTGTCTCTTCCTAGCCCACCGCCTTCACAGCACCTCAAGCTCAATGTACTCCGTCTCGCATGCAGAGAGGTCCTCAACTGACCCAGATAGGTGCTCAGCTGCATGAGGCTGGTCCTCAGTCGACTCTGAGCCATCCAGCCAAATTACACAAGTCGTAAGATATAGATTCTGTTAGTAATTTTTTTATGTAAATGTATTATGTCATACCTTTGACACTGCTTGTTTTTGCTGACTCAAGCCATCTGGCTCGATGCTGTTCAGTCCGTCTGCTACCGCTAGAAGAACTCCTAGCAAAAAGGGTATCATCCTCGCGTGGGCAGACCATCTTCTTTGCACCACTAAGGAAGCCCTTCATGACCTATTTGACCTCCTTACCTTGGCGTTTCGACATCCTATTTCAAAGAATAAGTGGTTAGTATAATGTTAGCAAAAAACTATATGAAATGAAAGAAGTTATGAATAAAAATAACACTTTAGATAGTTTCAAAAGTCATCAACATCACGATGTGGTAGTTTAGTTTGTAATCTAGGCAATTGAACTTTTTCCTTTATTGGTTTCCGTTTTTGCTTCACAACAGGCCTCTCTATGTCATCAGTGTCTCCAACTAAGTCATCAAGTCCTGCACCAGGACTGACAAAGAAACAGAATGTCAACTCTCCTTCTTGATAAACCTCATCAACATCATCGTCCAACGTCAGAGTATCATGATACCCAGCATCACCCAGAGTATGTAACCCTTCATAGGGGTTCACCTTGTGTACCACCTACCATGCACTCAGCCTTTTGTATGGATAAGGCAGATAATACACTTGCTCGACCTGGTGTGCTAGGACGAATGTATCATATCCTCGTAGTCGTTCATTGTGTTTGACTTCCACCATGCCGAACTGGTTCTGCCGAGTTCCGTTATTATTGTCAAACCAATCACAATCTTTAAGTTCCTTATTCTCAGCAAAACTAAACTCAAGGATGTTGTTAATGATTCCATAATAGTTAGTTTTGTGTCCCTCAGCATCGATTGCCCTCGTTATAACTCTGAAATTAGTACTTGCTGTAAGAGGACGAAGAGCTTCAAATGCGGTTGAATGAAATAAAAAACCATTGATGTCATAGCGACCATAGCTTCTAACTTTTACCACTCCATAAGCTAGTTGTCGCAAGTCAGGATGGATGTCGGCAACCTTCACACACTGTCGAAAAAATGAAGTTATAAGGATATTTAGTATAGACACCTAAGACAACAGAGTTTTATCATAAGAGAGTTTTACATAATCTTGAAACTGGGAGAGGAAATTAGGCCCCCCATTTATTCCATCTCGTCACATCACTTTTACTTGATTGCTTGTAGGTTGTTGATGCCTATGTTTCCAATTTTGCTTGTGGAACTCACTATACAGCAAAAAAATTAGATTCAGATATTACGAAACAAGACAAAACCATGCCGATTAACATAGATGTACAATAAACACTTACTCAAAATATTTGTCCATCCCATCTATGTTAGCATACATGTATAGCAAGGCAACTTTCCTTTCTTCTAAGGTGGAATAGTAGCTCATGCTACTACCAACAGTCGTGCCCCTCAATGCATAAATGGATAGGTCACTACAAGGAGGTTCTTCATCCACATTGTACCACATCATTGGAGCATTGACATTGTGTTCCTCTGCAAAGTAAACACTTAAGAAGTATGCTACCTCTTTAAGTGTAAATGCTTTGGCGATGCACCCTTCAACACTTGCCCTATTGCCAACCATTGGTTTGAGATATCTTAGAGTTGTTTCAATGTGATACATCCACCTATATTGAACAAGACCACCCACGTTAGCTTCATATGGAAGATGTATGCGGAGATATTGCATTGGATTGAAAAACTCAGGAGGAAAATTTTTCTCCATCTTGCATAGAAGCATTGGTATTTCCTTCTCCAACTTCTCCATCATCTCTACTGTGATTTCTTTAGCACATAGCTACCTATAAAAATAGCTTAGCTCTGCTAACACCATCCACAATGCATCATCAAAATAGCCTCAAAACATAACAGGCAGTAGTCTTTTCATGATTATGTGGTAATCATGACTCTTCAACCCAATTAGCTTCCATGTCGTCATATTCACGGATCGTCTCAAGCTAGCAGTGTAACCATTGGGGAATTTCAACCCCTCCATCCACTGCCTGACTTCTTTCCTCTGTTGAGGTTTATGACAGAATGAAGCGCGTGGCTTACCACCAGTTACTTTGAGCTCAAGAGATAGATGGTTACAAAGCTATGCCAAATCCTTTCGAGCCTTCATGCTATCTTTTGTTTTTCCTAGGAAACCCATGCATGTGCTTATGATGCTTTCACCCATGTGATGTTCCTGGTGCATGACAACAATGTTGTGCATTAGAATCAACACTGGCATGTACGAGAGCTCACATAGTGCACATTTATGAGTCCAATTGTGCGTCTCTCCTTATCCTTCAAAATACCCAGGTCTTTCGGGATCTGGCGTCAGTTTATCCAGCATATCAACAATTTGTGCACCACATAGATGCTTCGGCAGTCCCTTTGTGACAATAGTGTCCTTGTTGAAGGTGTTCTACTCTTGTCTGAACTTATGCTTCCAAGGCAACCAGCGTCTATGACAATCAAAGTAGCTGATCTTACCTCCATGAGTTGTACATGACTTGAAGGTTAAATTTCTGCTTCTTGTAACAGTTGTACGCTGCAACTCCTATCCACAACTATTTCAACTCTTCAATCAACGGTTTCAACATCACATTTATTTATGGACCAGGAGCTTTCGAACCAAGTACAATAAGACAAAGGAACATGAATTCAAAGTTCATACAAAGAGATGGTAGTTGGTTGTATGGCACAGCAAAGACGGGCCAGTAAGAGTATGGTGCGGAGTTTGTATTGAATGGATCAAAGCCATCTGTCGCCAAACTGAAGCAAACATTTCTTGCATCATTGACAAAGTTTGTATCAAACCTGTTGAGCACCATCCATGCCTCATCATCTGAAGGGTGCCCCATGAGTCCATTATTCTCACATATGCCTTCTTTGTTCCACCTCAAGTGCCAAACGATTCTTTTAGAGATAAACAACCGCTTTAAGTGAGGTGTGATAGGAAAGTAATGAAGCTACTTATGTGTGACTTCTGTCATCACCTTCTTGTCATCCTGGGTCACAACTTTGATAAATCTTGATTGACCACACCCTAAGCACTTCTTCTCGCTGGCATGCTCTTTCCAGAAAAGCATGCAGTTGTCTGGGCAGACATTAATCTTCTCATATTTGAAAATGAGAGCAGACATCATTTTCTTGGACTAGTACATGTCTTTAGCCACTTTATGAGGCTCTGGAAGGATATCGCTGATCAGTTTCACGAGATCATTGTAGCAATTATTGGAGAAGAAATACTTGAACTTAATGGCTATCAGCCGGGTGATGAAGGTAAGAAGGGTCACTTCTGTGTGTTCATGCAATAGCTCTTCTGAAGCTTTGAGAAGCTTCAAGAACACCTCATCCTCCATTGTAGGAGGATCCTCAGTAACCTCTGCTTGCATAGCTTCAAGCATCTCGTCCATCCTATCAATGTCCCTCGTGTCACAATCATATTCATCTTCTGCTATGACTCTAGTACCTGACTCGCCATGAGATTTCCACACCTCATAGCCTATTACAAAATCATTCTTACACAAGTGTATGGCAATGGTTGTCATGTCCTTTAAGCACCTCATATTCTGGCATATGCTACATGGGCACCGCACAATCTTTGACAATGACAAAGCACGGTCCAAAAAAGTTGGGGTCTTGTCCATCCACTCATTTGTGTAGTCCCCCCTTATCCCAACCACTATACATCCAACTGCAGTCTTCACTCATTTATGAGACTACACACTATAGGAAGATGACTCGTTAGCTTCTTCTTCACTTCATATCTCAGTCTGACATCTATAGGAAAGGTTATGTCTTAAACCCACCCAAGAGTGATTGAGAGAGCGTGCGTATGACGAGACGCCTGGTTCAGATTCAGATGAAATTTCGGTAGCATAATCCCGCTGTTCTCTGATTGCACACCCGCAGAGAACAGTGGGATTATGCTGCCGAAATTTCGTCTGGATCTAAACCAGGCGTCTCGTCATAAGCACGCTGTCTCGGTCACTTTGAGGCTGTCCAAAAAGGGATAATTCCAAACCTATATGCCTCACATGTTTAGTGCATGTAAAAAGGGACCTAAAACCTAACCATTGAATTAAGCTAATAATTGACATAACATTGGAAATAAGGGAATAATTAAATTAACATTGCAATTAAGAAAAATAAATAAATTAATAATGCAATTAAGGAAACAAGTGAAATAACACTTGCAATTAATGAAACAATTTGATATAATATTTTCTTATGTAATGTTTAACATAAGGTAACATGGACAATCAAATATTTAACATAAGGTAATATGGACAATCAAGTATTACCATAAGGTAACAACTAACCAAGGCATATTGTTCTCAATGCGTCTTCATCCATCTAGTCGAAATTAGACATGACATGTCAGTTTAGAGAGCCCAGCTAGTCTAAAAATTAACACAAGTACATCACTAACAGCATGTCCTTAGTGAACCAATTTTCATCCATTCTATGAAGCAAATTGTTCATCACTAACAGCATGTCAAAAAAATCAGACAACATGTACTCAGTGCAACTCTTCACCCATCTTATGAAGCATTTTTTTACAATAATGTGCTGACCATTGGTTCACAATGTACTCCATGCATCATCATAATGTGCTGACCAAGGATTTTTCCACAATGCAGGGAGACAATAATGTGCTCACCAAGGAATTTTTTCACAATAATGTGTTGACCATCAGTCATTTTTTCCCACAATTCTACTACCAGAACAGACCAAGCTTTCCTTATCCTATGTACTGCATGCATCATCCAGCAGAGAGGAGGGGCGGGGGGGGGGGAGCGGCAGCAGAAGACCAACTACCCTGCAAAACGGAGAAGACACGAGGCTCAGGGGGGTCGGACTCGAGGCACAGTCAAGGGGAAAGGAGGGAGGTCCCACACGGGCTGCTCACTGGTGAATGAAGGTTGGTGTGCGGTGGCCGGGCTTGGTGGATGGAGCTCTACGCTCTGGTATACTCATTGGTGGAGTGGAAGTAGCAGACTCAGAGGGGTGGCGGTGGTCGACGTGAATGGCGGCAGCGACTGAGCCGACACAGGGGCACGAGAGGATGGCGCTGGGGCCAGCACAAGTGGGCGTGAGAGGGTGGCATCAGGTCCGGCACAGGGCCACGAGAGGGCGGCGCCCGGACCAGCATAGGACCACGCAACGAGGATGGCACAGTGGAGTGTGGGCTGCATTGGTGGCGGTGGGTAGGTGGTGGTAGGCGGGCAGTGGTGGCAGTGCGGGTTGGGTGTGCACGTGTTTGAGTCAAAGGTGGGCGCGGGTCTGGTGTGGGTGGCTGTGCGCGTATAGGTATTTGTCTAACCTACGACGACCCATATCCGGCCATCATAAGTTAGCTATTATTTACGTCGTCGCAAACCGGTTGTCATAAGTTATTTACGTCGGCCAGGACTCGACCTTCGTAAGTTAGAGATAATGTACGTCGGCCCCGAATCAGCCATCGTAAATGAACTTAATTTACGATAGTCGGGTTACGATCCTCATAGATTATATAACTTATGAGGGGGCCCTTGTAAGTTATTTGGGCCCTCGTAGATTTAGTAGTTTCCTGTAGTAAGAGTGTGTCTCCCATAAGAAATTAATCCGAGATGCGCCCGGGCACGCGTTGCTGATTTGATTGCCGGCTAGGGCCCTTATAGCACTAATCGGAGACACAATAGGGGTCACGTGCCTCCCATTAAAAAGAAATCTGAGATGTGCTTTAACTTAGTGCATCACCATTTTTATTGTCGGTTGGGGCCACTATGTCACTAACAGGAGATGCGCCCTGTTAGACGTGCGTCTCCTATTTGATGCCCCTCCCCATTGGCATCCTGGATGTCGGCTGCATCCTAGAGCTAGCCAGGATTTGGCAGCTGTATTGTACCTACATAAGCAACATACATCTACACACAACATACAGAAACATATAACCAAATGTCGTTGATGGAGATCACACATTCAATTATATTTACCAATGAAATATTACACAATGTGTTCATCGTTTCGACCACTACAAAGCCTAGGTATCAATTATCTATTACACAAAGAATAACTGTCATCTAACACAAAGCCTATCGCAAATGAAATTCTCCTTTTGGACTAATGACTTCCGATACGATGAACCCCTCTAGCCTCTCTCTAATGTGCTCGAGGCTAGAACCTTGCACATTAATTAAAGCCTTTTCATAGTCCTACCATGATAAATGAGAAGTATGTATTAGCAAAAGATGAATCTGCATATTTAATCATAAATGTCGACAATAAAGTATAATAAATGCACTTACACTTATACCGCAATTCTGCTGCACTACATCTGTTGCCCGGAGGTTATTATTAGATGCAGAATGTAGTATTATGTTTAAGCTTTTTACGTTTGCCTTTTAGGTGTCTTCCTAGCACCTTAACCATGTACGTGTCAAAAGCCCTAAACACAAACATTCGTATGTTGATTGAAAATTATCGTGCAATGATGAAACAATCAAAAACTAAAGTGAAGAAGGAACTCACTCGTCAAGAACGGCCATGACATGAGTCCAATCATGGGTAAGTCGGTCACCAGTTGTTGAATCTATCGGCCTTGAAGAGTCATAGTACTAGACCTATTCATACTTGGTAGAAATTGATAAGGTTACCCAATGGTTACTCGTGTTGAACAGTGCGACTAACATGTCCTTATCTTTGTAGTGTCTCATTGCCTTGACAAAATATGCAACAACGTCTGGTCGACGTAGATGGATTAAAGTTCTCATCACCATTTGCGAGTCAAGATGTGCAAGAGTCTCTTTTCCCTTTTTATAATGAGTTTGTTGTTGCACGTGCCTACACACAAAATGCCAAATTTGTTAGACACATGCAAAAAGTATATTGAGTATATTGAATAAGCTAGTTTTTCCGGACCTACAACGCAAAACAGTGCATTAGAGAGATCCATCACGTCAAGGTTGAAAAGGTCATAGAGATTGGTGAATGTGAGGATAAAGATGTTGTCACCCACTAGAAAGTGGTGATCCTTGTATGACACAAGTATGTCTTGACCCGACTTGTAATTTTGAATGTAGTAGTTATGAAGGTCGCTACAAGGTCGACCTGCTTTATGGAGCTCATTAGCAATTAACATTGACCGACCCATTACAATGTTCAGGTTAGACTACGTCATAGCTATCGTCTTTTGCAATGGTTTCTTGCCCTTTGTCTCCTTGGATGACATCTTCCATTGCTGTGGTTGACTCTTGGCATGTACATTCTTCACCATCTTTGGTAGGGCAGTAGGGAGGTTTGTTTGATCAGGTGCAGGGAGTGGGGTACTCCGAGTCGGAGGTGGAGATAGATGCGGCTGCTCTCGAATTGGAGACAAACACGGCTGCATCTGCCTCTAGTCATGTTATGTGTCAGGAAATATCAAAGCAGGAGCAGTATTCGGCTAACTAGCACTGGCCGATGCTAAAGCTGCTGCTGATGGGTCAACATCAATAGAAGTCTTTCTCCAACTAAACACTTTTGGTAATTGCACCCCACAGAGTTTGTGTTGTATTGTCTGGTGGCACATCCAACTTCAGGGTTTTGTGGATACACTAGCACATAGTCCACCTTGACCACAACATGGGATGATGCGTCGATCTGGATGTCATCAAGTAGGGTCTGATGTGGATACACTTGCCCTCTCCTGACCTTCATTCGAAAGCTTACTCCTATCATTACAACAAGGCTACATGCTATTGGCTGAGCTAAGTTATCTATCATGTCTAGCTCTAATGAAGAATGCAGTGGTGGGGACGCTTCTACGTGAATGTCCCCCTATGGTCGTCCACCCCCAACTATAGAGGCAAGGTTGCTCCTACGCTCTTCTTCACTCATGACCCAGCAATGTTAGGTAATTGTATTCCCTGAGCCTCTAGTATATGCTTCATGTCTCCTAGAAGCTCCCTGTTCAATTGTCTTTATAGCTCCTCCACATCAACATGTGGTGTCGAGGTCATTTTCGCTTCCGGTACATAGATTTTTGTTCCAAAAACCCTCCTTCCAGGTCATCTTACTGGAAACACCATGAACATGACCTCGTTGCTCCTTGGTTTGCAGAGCCTTGGTGAGGGCGTCGTTTTCCCTTTCACCATTTGAGTCTTTACTTCTCTCCCTCAAGTCCCTTTGAGCCACCTCCGAGGTGCCCTGACTGTAGAAGCTGACATCACCTGACTTTGTCAACTTAGAGCGAGCACAAATAAATGGTGCCAGCCGACCACGGAATCTGTCATATGGATTCTCAAGATCTTGTTGGGTCAATCTTTCATCCACCTATTTCCACTTCCTCTATTTTCTGGCATAACCGGTGTTGCCGAGGTGGTGGTCAAACTCCTTTTGTGATCGGAGCCACTGCATGTACTGAATGTTCACGACAAAATTCTCCGATTCGCACTTTGCAATAAATCTCACCCAATCTTCTCCTCTCAACTCTTAGTACGTACGGAAGGGGCTCTTCTTTTCCCTCCAAAGCTTCACAAGCTTACTCTTGTAGCTCCTTCAAGCATGAGAGATGATCTTCATAGCTACCTTCTTCCCCTTATGTTTCAGCTCTTTTGGATATTGAACGTATGCTAATAGAGTTTTTGAGGAGTTCGTCCTTTTCATTTTTGGTCGAGTCATTGAATTCCTATAGGGTAAGCGACACCCTTTCCCGGGAAGCTAGACCACAAACCCTAGACAATCTCATATTCACTGCCGTGTCCAAGGGTACACCTTTGTCATTGACCTGACCAACATTCATTACGTCTATCAGCCACTTTGTCTGTGACCTTGGCCTTCATTGATGAGAGGTAGATTTTGACTGTGACCCAACTCGTGCTTCATCTTCATAAGTGTGCTACTGAGCCTCTTCATGCTGCTACTGACCCTACTGCTGTTGAGTCTACTGCTGAGCCTCTTTATTCTCCTGCTGACCCTGCTACTACTGGTGCTGCTCTGACTGACATATCTTGCTTATCTGTTTGAGTTTGAATCCTTAGCTAATCATATAACATAAACAAATAATATAACATAAACATATAACCTAATCATAACATAAGCATAACCGAATCATAACATAAACATACTAGTTGATAACTCACGCAATGTTGCAGAATTTTAAAATAATTTTTATTTATATAAATTCACATGTTGATTCCAATTCAAGCAAAATTTAATCAAACTTAAAATGACAATATTATTAGACTCCCTTGGTGATTACATGGTACTAACATTAAAAAAGATGGTTATATAAGAAATTGGATCATGACAAACAAAATTCAAAACATATGTAAGTCGGATCGAGTTTTGATTTAAATTTTTTCAAAACATATGCAAGTGATGTCTAGTTTTGTTCATCTCGCCGTGTAGACCACAATGGTGAAAACAAAATTTAAAATGGATACTATATGAGTGAGATTAACAATTTTAAAGTTTGTATACTATGCAATATGATGTGGCAGATGATATGGAGGAAATGAGTTTGTGTGCTGATGTAGTATGTGTTAATTGGGTGATGATGTGGATAGGTTGCATGTCAAGAGAATGACTTGTAGTGGGTTTCACTTATATAGTTATAGTTGATTCATTTATTGTTTCATGATCGTATTTCTTAAAGTATATATTTTTAAATATTTTTTAGTGTTATTTAGTACCATGTAGTCACCAAGCGACTGCAATAATGTTGTCATTTTAAGTTTCATTATCTTTAGCGCTTTTTGTATTGGCCAAGTCTAATAGCACTTTTTGTATTGCCCAAGTCTATCCAGTATCTTGCTTGATGTTGATTCACTATGAGCCATGTCATCATGATCTCACTCGTGCCTTCATGTATCCATCATGTTCAATCTACCCAAGAGAGTCATCCCTGATCGCGCTGACGACCGCTTCGATTTATAAGTTCTACGCCAATGGTGAGATGTCAGCCTCACCATTGGAACTTGAGAAAGTACTTCTCTACCCAGAGCATCCAATGAAGCCATAAGGCGAAGAAGATTGAGTAATAAAGCGTAAAATAAGCGGAGTCATGGAGCACAGTCTGACTCTACAAGGTGCTATGTCGCACGCACACGAAAGGAAAAGTTGCCTAAGAGACCGAGAAGTTTTACTCCGTTCAGCTGTCCAGTATCCTCTAATCTCCACGATTAATGCATCCTTCATCGTTTTCTTGTGCTCCCCTCATTTCATAAATCTCGGGACGAGATTTCTGTTAAGGGGGCATGGCTGTAACATCATATGTTTCGAGAACCCTAATCAAAGTTATTAGTAATTAATTAGGTGCTAATATGATCCTAAATCCAAAAGTGGATGTGATCAATCCACCTACCCAAAAACGTGACTTCCGTTCCTCTTCAACAACTATGTGTTTGTGTATATTTGATATTTACGATACCTATTCTTAAATCCCTCTACACAATTGAGTCATTGACCAATGTCTTAATCACAGTCACCTTTACGGCTGAGGCTTTCCTTCAGAAATCTGAATGCGAGTTTTAGCCCTACCTTGCGGAATTGTTTCTCGATGGAATTGTTTTAATTGTCGTTCCCAAAAATCCTACCGTGATGCCTCGTGTACTAAACCTTGGCTTTCTGTCACTTTGGGTGAGTCCTTCCGAGGTTGCTTCTAGTATCGCACATTCTTGCTCAACTTACTAAAGATTAATAGCATGAATCATGTGGAGTGATCTAGTGCTATAAAAGTTGTGCATTGCATCATTACATGCGCATCGCACCATACCAT